>JARQOC010003367.1:0-16932 GCA_033576535.1 Allobates femoralis | reverse complement strand
CACTTGAGTGGGGAAGTGAGTAACGGAAAGAGTTTGCCCCATAGAAAGTAACCCGGGTACTGGAGCCCGCACCTGTGAGATCCTTCAAGGCTCACAGAAAATTCGCTAAACAGGGATATTGTAATTACAGCCCTGTCTCCCAAGGAGCCCACAAGTGGGAAATCAGAACCGTAGTAGGAGGCTGCGGCATTCAGCAAAAGGTTAATCCGACGGGTACAAAAGGGAGAGGAGACAGAACAAGAAGCAGCAGGAGGCCAGGTCATCTATAAGAGATCAGGCTTCACAACACTGGGAACAGGAAAGAAGGAAAGGAAAGGAACATAAAGGAGGGTTCCATCTTCAGCCAGAAATCCTAATTGCAGCCTGGAGCATTTGCCAGTATGCCATCTGACTAACTGTGAACTTTAAAGCTGAATGAAGGTGTTCAAGTAAAAGTTACCCGGTGAAGTGAAGTTCCGACTCTGCTGCATCCTTTGAAATATAAACTGTTTTATTACAGCACCACTGCCCCGGTGGTCCAGTCCCACCTGTGGGGACTAATCCATCTAGGCCGCAATACCACCGACCACCGGAGGACTGTGGCGGAACTGGTGAGCATCACCAGACTCAGCAGGTGGCATCACGAAGACAACTTGTAAATAATCCCCTGTAAATACAATCCTATCCCTCCCCCTTTCAGTTGACTCCCAGGGCCACGGCCTCGGGATGGCCACTCGTGACTTCCCAGACTGAAGGAGAGAGCCCGAGGGCCGAGTACCCGAGCCCTGGGTGCGCGTCACTGTTAATTCACATGCCAAGCAATTGGTGTATCTCCATTATTTCTGATATCTTCCAAATGCTCACTGATCCGCACTTTAAACTGCCTCTTAGTTTTTCCAATATAGTTTAGTGGGCAAAGGGAGCAACACACATATACTACTCCTGATGTTCTGCAATTTGCAAAGTTCCTATTATTATAAATTCTCTCAGTTGAGATACTGGAAAAATCTTTTGAATGACATTTGTATTTACAGAAGGAACATGTTCCACATCTGAAAGTTTCATATTCCTTACCGTCCAACCATCTCTGATTTTTTTTTGGGGGGGGGGACTTGGTGCTATGGACCACAAAATCTCTCACACTTTTCCTCTCATGAAGGTTATTGATGAGTGAGGGTGAATGATTTTACATAGATCTGAGTCACACGTAAGAATGTGTTCTAAGAATCCCCATAACTTTTTTAGTCTGGTCATCGAACGTACCGTTTAGTCTTGTCTTCATCTTGTTATTAGTATTCTTCATTGTCCGCAGTAGTTTATCAGTGTCGTTACTACAGACATTCTCATAAGCCTCATTAACGGTGTCCTCAGGATATCCTCTTTCTTTAAATCTCTTCCTTAGGTTTTTGGCCTCTATATGAAAGGCTGATGGTGTTGAGCAATTTCAGGGGAGGTTAAGGAATTGTCCTTTTGCAATCTCTCTCCTCAGTCACATGATATGATGGCTTTCCCATCTCAGGAGGCTGTTAGTAGCAATGGGGTTTCTTCATATTGATGTTTCACATAATCCATCAGCAGTCTTCTAAATGAAAATGTCTAAAATAGAATCATGTCCCCACCAATTTCAAAGGTGAAGTTTAAACCCAGATTGTTGTTGTTTAAATTTGCCGTAAACGATATAAGATTCTCTTGTATCAGACCATAGAATGAGGATATCATCAATGTAGCACCCCCAGAAAAGGATCTGGGGGCACCACATCTCATCGTCTTTTTTAAACACCATGGTATCCTCCCACCAGCCCAGAAACAAGTTATCATAAATAGAGGCACAAGGCTCCACATTGCTTTGCCCCTAAGCTGGTGGTAATGTTTGGAATTGAACACAAAGACATTTTGTGTAAGGATAAATCAGAGTGGTCTTAGAATAAAGCAGTTTTGGACCATATAATGTGTTCTTCTGGTACATAAGAAATACTCTACAGACTTCAATCTGATTTAATGTGGAATACCTTTGCTTATAGAAAGGAACTGAATAGGGCATTATCCCCCTTTCATATACTGTGTATTGTAGCTAGATATATGTTGATTGTTGTGTTTAATTTTTAATCTGTTTAATATATTCTTATTATGGGTATTAATTGTTTTTGGTTTATATGAGTTATGATAGTAGACCCTGAAAGATACATTGATATCGATACATTAGAAAACAATCCGGTTTTGTGGGTTCAATATCTTTATATTTTGAGCATTCCTTTATGGAACTTTATTGCTGTATATCAATTCTATCTAGTGCAAGCCAAAATGTCTGTGTCATATTGTAGACCTTCCCACAAAAGGGTTTCATGTTAGTTCTTCTTGTGTTCCAAGACAATGTGGTTGCATGTGTCACACATTGTTTCCCTTTATGTTTCTCATTCAAAAACTTGGAGAGGTTAAGGCAAGGTAAAGAGACTCGGTTTGGACTATACTTTATTTTTTATTTCTTAATGTTGAAGATATTTCTCAGAAGTGGTCAGTAACCACATCAATACAGATACAACAAACTTTGGCGCATTAAGAATCTATTTTTTTCAATGTTTTCCTGGTTTGTCATTGCGGGGAATAACATAACAAGATAAGATCCCATGTTATAATTTCCAGTAACTTTTAGTGCTATCTTTCTAAATTTTGTAAAATTACTTAGAATACGTGAATTTTAAAAGTGTACAGCTAATATTTGAAACAAGTTTTTGGTAAAACTAATACGATATATTTAAATCAGTGGGATATTGTAAAAACCTGAAACAGAACACTTGATTAACTATCTCTTCCTGTAAAAAGCAAAGGAATCAAAGGAGTTGTATCAAACACTAGTGATTGAGAAACGGATAATTAGCCTATACAAGCAGATTGTTTTCTTTTAGTATTTCCCATGCTTTCCTGGGAGTTTATTCCAAGTCTATTGGAAATAATTCTAAATAACAATATCTTTATGCAGGAAAGCTTAAAGTGGTATGCTCATGATATTAAATTGCTTTAGTATGTTATACTGCATGAAAATAAGAAACTTTGCACTTTATTTGATTTTTCTGTACTTTGCTTTGTGCACAATCATGCTAAAATAGAGAAGGACCTTCACAAAACCTTCTCCAAAAAGTTGGAATCATAAAATTATCCAAAAACTCTTAGTATACCGAAGCATTAAGATTTACCATAACTGTAACTCATGGACCAAACCCTGAAAAATATTGACTAGGTATTTTTCCTCCAAAAAAGTTACAGTTGATATAATTCAGTGAGATAGGTAGTATTTATTAGAAACTAGTAAAAAGGCCCGATGCAATTGCATTGGGAGTGCGGTGAAATGAATTGTGTGTATACAGGCGGATTAGTGGGTAGCAGAGTACAGGGCCACCATCGGGGGTGACAGCCCTGACTGGAGTCAGGGGCTCCGAGCCCAGGGGGGCCTGGCCGTGACTCCAGGGGGCGTGGCCATTTTGAGCAGGCTCCTCCGAGCCCCTTCCCCCATGTCTTGCAGGGCCCCCCCCATTATTCACCGCCGCCGGGCCCTGAAGTTGCGGGGAGAAGCTGCGGCAGGGAGCGGTGGGCGCCGCCATGTTCTTTGTGGCCGGCGCCCACTAACTGTACAGCTGGCCAGTAGAGGTTGAGACTTCTACACAATGGCCGCGGTCTCCATTTAGCCACAGCCATTTTGTTGAAGTCTCAACTTCCACCGACCGGCTGTACAGTCAGTGAATGCAGCCGGCCACAAAGAACATGGCGGCGCCCACTGCTAGCTGCCGCAGGCCCGCAGCTACTCCCCTGCAGGCAGCTCCAGTCCTGCAGATGTGCCCTCCGGGCTCCGGCACCCCTGCTCCGCATCCACAGCTCCCCCCAATGGTAAGTTATGGGGGGGTCCAGGGTAGGGATGGGGCAATGTACAGAATAAGGGACCATATATAGGGAAGGAGGCTGTGGGGATATAGGGAGGGAGGCTGGCGGGCTATAAGGAGGCTGTCGGGATATAGGGAGGCTGTCAGGAGATAGGGAGGCTGTCGGGATATAGAGAGGCTGTCGGGATATAGGGATGCAGTCAGGATGGAGGGAGGCTGTCGGCATATAGGGAGGCTGTCGGGATATAGGGATGCAGTCAGGATGGAGGGAGGCTGTCGGGAGATAGGGAGGCTGTCAGGAGATAGGGAGGCTGTCAGGATATAGGGAGGCTGTCGTGATACAGGGAGGCAGTCAGGATGGAGGGAGGCTGTCGGGAGAGAGGGAGGCTGTCGGGAGATAGGGAGGCTGTCAGGATGGAGGGATGCAGTCAGGATGGAGGGAGGCTGTCGGTATGGAGGAATAGGCTATTGGGTAGAGTGAGGCTGTCAGGATGTAGGAATGCTGTTGGGATGGAGGAAGTATGGAAGGAGGCTGTTAGGATGGAGGGACGTTGATAGGATGGAGGGTGGCTATTGCATTGGAGGAAGGATGAAGGGAGGCTGTCAGGATGGAGGAAGGATGAAGTGAGGCTGTTGGGATGGAGGAAGGATGGAAGGAGGCTGTCAGAATGGAGGAACGCTGTTGGGATGGAGGAAGTATGGAGCGAGGCTGTCAGGATGGAGGGACATTGTTGGGATGGAGGGAGGCTATCGCGAGGGAGGGAGGCTGTCAGGATGGAGGAAGGATGAAGTGAGGCTGTTGGGATGGAGGAAGGATGGAAGGAGGCTGTCAGAATGGAGGAAGGATGAAGTGAGGCTGTCGAGATGGAGGAAGGATGAAGTGAGGCTGTCGGGATGGAGGAAGGATGGAAGGAGGCTGTCAGGATGGAGGAAGGATGGAGGGAGACTATCAGGATGGAGGGAGGCTGTCGGAATGGAGGGAGGCTGTTGGGATGTTGTCTATATGGCTGGCAGCCATCTCTATTTTGTACGGCCAGCAGTAGTCTCTATTGTGTATTCTCTATTGTGTATGGCCAGCAGCAGTTTCTATTGTGTATTCTCTATTGTATGTATAGCCAGCAGCAGTCTCCATTGTGTATATGGTCCGCAGCCATCTCTATTGTGTACACAGGTAGCAGCTGTCTCTATTCTGTATTCTCTATTGTATATACAGTTATTGTGTTTAGCGTTATAGAGAAGAAGTTGCAACACACAATCAGCGGTGTTTATTCACTCTTCGTGGGGTGGCGCTTCAACAGGCATATGGTCAACAGGCATATGGTGGACTATATGCCTGTTGAAGCGCCACTTGCGGTGTGAAACGGCCATCACCTTTGAGAACCCCCCGTCCTCCTACCCGCACCATGTAAGACCACACGAAGAGGGAATAAACACCGTTGATCCTGTTGCAACTTCATTTCTATAACGCTAACCGGAAGTGATAAACCGCTAACTGGAAGTGTGCACCGGGTTGTTAGAGCGCTCAGCAGGCTGAATGCCGAGCGCTGGTGATCAGGAAGGGGGCACCCTGAAGCGATCTGTAAGCTGCAGCTCTCCAGAAACACCATGGACAGATTGGTGCTGGCACCAAGAATCGTCAGAACCGTGACTGATACATCTATGGTGTATTCAGCCCACAGCAGTCTCAAGTGTGTGTATGTGTAATATATAATAGAGAGAGTGTAAAAAAGGAAAAACAGCACAAAAAATAGAAAAAAGTGTACTTTATTACCCAATGGCGTGGCCACGCATTGGGTAATAAAGTCCACTTTTTTCTATTTTTTTGTGCTGTTTTTCTTTTTTTTTTAATCTATTGTAAGGAACCATCTGGATTGCTGGTTGGGAAAGCTTTGCACATAAATTGAGGTAATTTTTGGTGCTGTTCCAATTTTTCACTATACTGTATATGTAATGTATGTTTGGGTGGGGGCAGATCTAGGGTGGAGGCGGAGCCTGGGTGGAGTTTGGGCCGAGTCTCAGGGGGTGGAGGCTGGGCGGAGTCTCAGGGGGGCCCCAAAATTTGGGCAGTCAGGGGTCCCGAAATTCCTAGTGGCAGCCCTGGCAGAGTATACAGGGGGCTGTGCGGGGAGCAGAGTATACAGGTGGCTGTGTATACAGGCGCTGTGCGGTGAACAGAGTATACAGGCAGCTGTGCGGGGAGCAGAGTATACAGGCGGCTGTGCGGGGATCCGAGTATACAGGCGGCTGTGCGGGGAGCAGAGTATACAGGCGGCTGTGCGGGGAGCAGAGTATAGAGGCGGCTGTGCAGGGAGCAGAGTATACAGGCGGCTTTGCAGGGAGAAGAGTATACAGGCGGCTGTGCGGGGAGAAGAGTATACAGGTGGCTGTGCGGGGAGCAGAGTATATAGGCGGCTGTGCGGGGAGCAGAGTATACAGGCGGCTGTGTGGGAAGCAGAGTATACAGGTGGCAGTGAGGGGAGCAGAGTATACAGGCGGCTGTGCGGGGAGCAGAGTATAGAGGTGGCTGTGCGGGGAGCAGAGTATAGAGGCAGCTGTGCGGGGAGCAGAGTATACAGGCGGCTGTGCGTGGAGCAAAGTATACAGGCGGCTGTGCGGGGAGCAGAGTATACAGGCGGCTGTGTGGGGAGCAGAGTACACAGGCGGCTGTGCGGGGAGCAGAGTACACAGGCGGCTGTGCGGGGAGCAGAGTACACAGGCGGCTGTGCGGGGAGCAGAGTACACAGGCGGCTGTGCGGGGAGCAGAGTACACAGTCGGCTGTGCGGGGAGCAGAGTATAAAGGCGGCTGTGGGGGGAGCACAGTATACAGGCGGCTGTACGGCTGTGCGGGGAGCAGAGTATACAGGCGGCTGTGCGGGGAGCAGAGTATAAAGGCGGCTGTGGGGGGAGGAGAGTATAGAGACGGCTGTGCAGGGAGCATAGTATAGAGGCGGCTGTGCGGGGAGCAGAGTATGGAGGCGGCTGTGCGGGGAGCAGAGTATACAGTCGGATGTGTGGGGAGCAGAGTATAGAGGCGGCTGTGAGGGGAGCAGAGTATACAGGCGGTTTTGCGGGGAGCAGAGTATAAAGGCGGCTGTGCGGGGAGCAGAGTAGAGAGGCGGCTGTGAGGGGAGCAGAGTATACAGGCGGCTGTGCGGGGAGCAGAGTATAAAGGTGGCTGTGCGGGGAGCAGAGTATACAGGCGGCTGTGCGGGAAGCAGAGTATACAGGTGGCTGTGCGGGGAGCCGAGTATACAGGCGGCTGTGCGGGGAGCACACTATACAAGCGGCTGTGCGGGGGGCAGAGTATAGAGGCAGCTGTGCGGGGAGCAGAGTATACAGGCGGTTGTGCGGGGAGCAGAGTATAGAGGCGGCTCTGCGGGGAGCAGAGTATACAGGCGGCTGTGCGGGGAGCAGAGTATAGAGGCGGCTGTGCGGGGAGCAGAGTATAGAGGCGGCTGTGCGTGGAGCAGAGTATACAGGCGGCTGTGCGGGGAGCAGAGTATACAGGCGGCTGTGCGGGGAGCAGAGTATACAGGCGGCTGTGCGGGGAGCAGAGTATAAAGGCGGCTGTGCGGGGAGCAGAGTATACAGGCGGCTGTGCGGGAAGCAGAATATACAGGTGGCTGTGCGGGGAGCCGAGTATACAGGCGGCTGTGCGGGGAGCACAGTATACAGGCGGCTGTGCGGGGGGCAGAGTATAGAGGCGCTCTGCGGGAGCAGAGTATGGAGGCGGCTGTGCGGGAAGCAGAGTATAGAGGCGGCTGTGCGGGGAGCAGAGTATAGAGGTGTCTGTGCGGGCGCAGAGTATAGAGGCGGCTGTGCGGGGAGCAGAGTATAGAGGTGGCTGTTCGGGAGCAGAGTAAACAGGCGGCTGTGCGGGGGGCAGAGTATACAGGCGGCTGTGCGGGGAGCAGAGTATACAGGCGGCTGTGCGGTGAGCAAAGTATACAGGTGGCTGTGCGGGGAGCAGAGTATACAGGCGGCTGTGCGGGAGCAGAGTATACAGGCAGCTGTGCGGGAGCACAGTATACAGGCGGCTGTGCGGGGGGCAGAGTATAGAGGCGGCTGTGCGGGGAGCAGAGTATAGAGGCGGCTGTGCGGGGAGCAGAGTATAGAGGCGGCTGTGCGTGGAGCAGAGTATAGAGGCGGCTGTGCGGGGAGCAGAGTATAGAGGCGGCTGTGCGGGGAGCAGAGTATACAGGCGGGTGTGCGGGGAGCAGAGTATACAGGCGGCTGTGCGGGGAGCAGAGTATACAGGCGGCTGTGCGGGGAGCAGAGTAGACAGGCGGCTGTGCGGGGAGCAGAGTACACAGGCGGCTGGGCGGGGAGCAGAGTACACAGGCGGCTGTGCGGGGAGCAGAGTACACAGGCGGCTGTGCGGGGAGCAGAGTACACAGGCGGCTGTGCGGGGAGCAGAGTACACAGGCGGCTGTGCGGGGAGCAGAGTACACAGGTGGCTGTGCGGGGAGCAGAGTATACAGGCGGCTGTACGGCTGTGCGGGGAGCAGAGTATAGAGGCGACTGTGCGGGGAGCAGAGTATAGAGGCGGGTGGTGAGCGGAGCAGAGTATAGAGGCGGCTGTGCGGGGAGCAGAGTATACAGGCGACTGTGCGGGGAGCAGAGTATAGAGGCGGGTGTGAGGGGAGCAGAGTATAGAGGCGGCTGTGCGGGGAGCAGAGTATAGAGGCGGGTGTGGGGGAGCAGAGTATACAGGCGGCTGTGCGGGGAGCAGAGTATACAGGCGGCTGTGCGGGGAGCAGAGTATACAGGCGGCTGTGAGGGGAGCAGAGTATACAGGCGGCTCTGCGGGGAGCAGAATATACAGGCGGCTGTGCGGGGAGCAGAGTATACAGCGGCTGTGCGGGGAGCAGAGTATACAGGCGGCTGTGGGGGGAGAAGAGTATAGAGGCGGCTGTGCGGGAGCAGAGTATACAGGCGGCTGTGCGGGGAGCAGAGTATACAGGCGGCTGTGCGGGGAGTAAAGTATACAGGGGCTGTGCGGGGAGCAGAGTATACAGACGGCTGTGCGGGGAGCAGAGTATACAGGCGGCTGTGCGGGGAGCAGAGTATACAGGCGGCTGTGGGGGGAGAAGAGTATAGAGGCGGCTGTGCGGGGAGCAGAGTATACAGGCGGCTGTGCGGGGAGCAGAGTATACAGGCGGCTGTGCGGGGAGTAAAGTATACAGGGGCTGTGCGGGGAGCAGAGTATACAGACGGCTGTGCGGGGAGCAGAGTATACAGGCGGCTGTGCGGGGAGCAGAGTATACAGGGGGCTGTGAGGGGAGCAGAGTATACAGGTGGCTGTGTGGGGAGCAGAGTATACAGGCGGCTGTGCGGGGAGCAGAGTATAGAGTCGGCTGTGCGGGGAGCAGAGTATACAGGGGGCTGTGAGGGGAGCAGAGTATACAGGTGGCTGTGTGGGGAGCAGAGTATACAGGCGGCTGTGCGGGGAGCAGAGTATAGAGTCGGCTGTGCGGGGAGCAGAGTATACAGGCGGCAGGTGCCTTAGTTAAGTTGAGGAGCGTTTAGCAGGCTGCAGCCCGGCCCTGCAGCCTACAATGACAGAGTGCCGCCGCCATGTAACCTGGGGACGCTGGGGCGGCCGCCGTCTGTCATGAAGCCGGCCGGTGATGCTGGCGCCGCCCCCATCTCTAATGCCGCTCCCCTTGGCTGATGGCGCTTGGGACTCAGGGCTCACACTGTCAAATGGACGGTGCGGCCCTGGCGGCGGGAAGATGAGGCGGGGGAGCGGCGGTGATTGGTGGGGGTATGTGGTGCCCTGGGGGTGGGGGAGCGGGAACATGGGGCGGGGGAGCGGCGGGCATTGGTGGGGGTATGTGGTGTGCGGCGACAGCATTTTTGCGCTTCCGGCCAATGTCGGCGGCTCGCGATGGGGCATGCGCGGCATCGCTCGCAGCGCGTGATAGCGGCAGAGTGGGCGGAAGTGCAAAACTGGTGATTATGTATATAGATATGATACAGATATATACAGATATGTATTATATTTGTATATATGTGTGTATATATATATACATGTAGATATATGTGTTTGTGCGTACTTCACGTGATATACATATATATATATATACTAGTAAAAAGGCCCGATGCTATCGCATCGGGAGTGGGGTGAGATCAAGATGGGGGGCTGGCTGTTTGGCATTGGGGCCAGCAGCTGTGACTTCACCCTGTGGGGTATCAGCAGGGGCAGTGTGGGGAGTGAGGGCATGTGGGGGGGTAAGAGGGGTGAGCAGGGGCAGTGTGGGGAGGTGAAAGGGAAAAATAGCGGCAGTGTGGGGTGAGTGGGGGCATGAGCAGGGGCAGTGTGGGTGATTGGGGGGGTAAGCAGGGGCAGTGTGTGGAGTGATAAGATACGGGGGGTAAGAGGAGTGAGCAGGAGAAGTGTGGGTGATTGTGGGCAGTTGGGGGGGGGGTGAGAGGGGTAAGCAGGGTGTATGGGTGAGTGGGGGGGGAAGCTGGAGCAGTGTGGGTGAGTGGGGGCAGTGTGGGTGAGTGCGGGGTAAGCAGGGGCAGTGTGGGGAGTGAGTGAGGGCATAGGGGGGGAAGAGGAGTGAGCAGGGGCAGTGTGGGTGAGTTGGGAGGGCTATGGAGGGTGAGTATGGGTGAGCAGGGGCAGTGTGGGTGATTGGGGGGTAATGAGGGGCAGTGTGCAGATGTTATCCCCGCTGCCTCTGCAACCTTAGTTGAGGGGGGTGGTGGTAGGAGACTGCAGGGCTGGGGGGCCTGGAGGCTGCAATGACAGTGCGCCGGCGCTGCTGGCGGCATCAGAGTGGGGGCGGCAGCGGCGGGTATCGTGTGTGATGAAGGGGGCGGCAGATGCTGGCGGCGGCCCCTTGAGTAATAGCGCTCTCCCTGGCTGCGGCGGGCGGCGGGCCTGCAGGCTGAATGAGAGTGCGGTGGGCAGCGTGTGTGATGAAGGGGGCCACAGATGCTGGTGGCGGGCCCATTAGTAATGGCGCTTCCCCGCGGCGGGCGGGGGGCCTGCAGGCTGCAATGAGAGGGCGCGGCGGCGGATCAGAGCGGGGGAGGCAGCACCGTGCGGGGGTGTGCGGTGACGGGAGCCTGCAGGCAGCGGGCATCAGCCAGCGGCATGGGTGTGCTAATATGGCGGTGCTTCGGGGGTAGGGATAATCCGCAGTTTTGCGCACGCGCCATCGCATAGGGAGGGCGTCACTGGCACGCTGTGGTGTTTGTGGGCCCCCTGCGCTCTGCGTGCTGTGTTTAGGTCTGTGGTGCGCCTTGTGTCTGTGGCACCTCTGTCCCCCTTTACTCTGTGCCCCCGCTGTGCGTTTAGGTCTATGGCCTCCCTCTTTTCATGTCTCTGGGCTCCTTCAGTATTTCTGGTCCCGTGTTATGTATGTCTGCTCCCCCCTTTAGTCAATGCTACCCTCTTCATGTGTGTGGCCAGCCTTGAGTGTTTATGGTGCCCTCTTATGTCTCACTGGGCACTCCTTTTGTGTGTATGTTACCCCCTTCATCTCTCAGGTCCCTTTAATGTTTCAGGTCCTTCCTTATGTGTGTCTGCCCCCTTTCACAGTCCCTGGCTACCTTTAGTCATTCTGGTGAGCCCTTGTTTGTCTGGGCCTTCTTGTGTGTTTCTGGACCCCTTTATGTGTCTGCGAGGCACTTGTGTGTGTTTCATCTCTTTCATGTTTCTGCACCCCCGTTCCATCTCTGTGCCCCCCTTGAGTGGTTGTGGTTCCCTGTTATGTCTCCCTGGCCCCCCCCTTCTGTGTGTATGTTATCCCCTTTATGTTTGAGGGCTCCTTGAGTGTTTGTCATGGCCTGTTATGTGTCTGTGCCCCCCTTCAGTGATTGTGGTCACCCCTTGTCTCTGTGCCCCTCCCCCCCTTCAGAGTATCTGGAGCTGTTTATGTGTGTCTGCTGCATTTTCCTGTCAGCTCACCGTCTTTAGTGTTTCTGCAGCCCTCTTGTGTGTGTGCAGTTTTTGTGGTCCCTTCTTATGTGTCTCTGTCTTGTGTTTAATCTTTCCTCTCCCCTTCTGCCTCTCCGCCTCCTCTTCTCTCCTTCCCAGCTGTGACAGCTCCATGTCATAGCTGAGAAGCAGCGTAGAGTAGAGGAGGCGGAGCTAGGGTGATGCATGGTCATGTGAATGATCACATGACTGTGACATCACCAAAGGTCCTATGTGAAGAGGTAAGTAGGTGGGGGGTGTGCGGCCGGTAAAGGGGGGCGCGGGGGTGTAGTGCGGGGAGGGTGTTGTGCGGGGGTATGTGGGGGTGTATTACAGGGGCGTGCGGGTGGTGTAGGGGAGGTGCGGGGACGGGAGGCTGCAGGGCGCCGCCGGCAGCTTTGGGAGTGGTAATATGGCGGCGATTCCAGGATAATCACCAGTTTTGCGCAGGCGCCGTGGCTTGATAGCAGCACAGTGGCCGGAAGCGCAAAACTGGTGATTATATATAGAGATGTGTGTGTGTGTGAATATATATGTGTGTGTGTGTGATAATACATATTTACACACTGTAACGGAGCGGCTCGCTGGCGACGTCAGGAAGCACGAGGAGGCAGCTTTGCATAGGTGAGACCAGAAGGGTTTATTTGCTCATAAACCATTCCACAGGGAAAACACACACAGCAAACACAGAATCCTAATCACTTTCCCCCTGTGCCTAAGTCCAACCTCCCTTACATAGCCGGACACCACGCCCCTGGGAGGGTATGTGAGTCCTGAACCCGCCCGTCACTCTCAGGACTCATAAGCCGGCCCCTTGGTTACTAACAACTCCCTCAGTGTTGCTCTCCACTAAGAGATGCTAATGCCGGCTTACATCACAGACCTCAGGTAGGCCTGTGACACATACCTGCCATCCACTATGCGTCCCCTTGCCCTCTTACACCACACATATATATATGTATAATATGAGTATATGTGTGTATACATAGTTATATATATAGTGTATTTATGTGTGTATATATATATATACATTATATATGTATAAATATATGCAAATTATGTATATATATATATATATGCACACACACACATATATAAAAATGTAATAGACAGATATACATATATGTATATTATTTGTATATATGTGTGTGTGTATATATATATATATATATATATATATATATATATATATATATAATATGTGTTTGTGCGTACTTGACTTCATATATATTTATATATATAAAAATATATATATGTATGTGTGTGTGAAAAAAAAAAAAGATATATATATATACAGTATAAAGTGTATTTATGTGTATATATATATATATATATATATATATATATATATATATATATACAGACATAAAAACACATTATATGTATATATATATAGATATATATACACACACATATACTAATATAAAACATATATATATATATATATGTGGGTCTCTGTGTGTGTAAATATGTATGTGGGCAGCATGCAGTATATATATGTACGTGTGTGTGTGAGAGAGCACAAAAAGCTATTTACACACACACACATGTATATATGTGTGTGTAAATATGTATATGTGATTGTTCAAATGAATAACACACACATCGAAATATAGATATGTAGATGTGTGTGTTATTCATTAGAAGGAAGCAGTGAGGACAGAGGGACGGAGGTGGGAGAGGGATGGAGCGATAGACAGGGAGGGAGAGTGCACAGGGAGGGAGGGAGCGAGAGACACGGAGGGAGAGTGCACAGGGAGGGAGCGAGAGACATGGAGGGAGAGTGCACAGGGAGGGAGCAAGAGACACGGAGGGAGAGTACACAGGGATGGAGCAATAGACAGGGAGGGAGAGTGCACAGGGATGGAGCGATAGACAGGGAGGGAGAGTGCACAGGGATGAAGCGATAGACAGGGAGGAAGAGTGCACAGGGATGGAGCGATAGACAGGGAGGGAGAGTGCACAGGGATGGAGCGATAGACAGGGAGGGAGAGTGCACAGGGATGGAGCGATAGACAGGAAGGGAGGGAGCGAGAGACAGGGAGGAAGGGGGACACAGGGAGGGAGGGGGCGTTTGTTAGAGTATGCGCACTTGCCTCTATCTGTGGACGCGCACGGGGCAACTTCAGCGCATGCGCAGATCGCATGCTGAAGTCGGCCTGTGCGCGTCATACCACAGCGGGCTGGGCGACCGGAAGTGATGCGCCCTGGCGTCACATGACGCCAGCGGGCGCGAGAATCAAAATCGTGGCGGCGTAAAGCAGCATCAAATGATGCGAGTTTTTCATTTGCGGCCAGTATGCCGCTATGGCGCCATGCAGCAAGGTAAGCGGCAGCTCGCGATGGCGCATGTGCGCCATCGCTCGCAGCGCCGCAATGCATGCTGGAATAGGGGCACAGTGGCCGGAAACGAAAAACTGGTGATTATGTAAGTAGATACCTGCCGAGATTGTAATCATACTCCTCCAGTTGTCAGATGTCCCCGCCAGCCTGTCCACTCTGGGTTGCAGGGCTATCGTGCACCAGAGTTGCACGACTATACATGCTGTTTGATCTTCTCCTTCGCATAACAATTTTACCTTGGCGGTTGCCAAAAGCAGTACATCAGACTGCCAGGTAGACAAATCCAGTAAACCTATTTCCACTGCTCTAGGCTCCAGAGGCAGCGTGCTCTACACCATTCCAATGTTTGTCATTGTGTCTAGTGACGTATAGTTTCCAAATTAGTTATATGGCCCTAGCTGTATGGACCTCCCGGCATACTGTTTTTTGTGCTGTTATTAATGCCAAGGGAGGTTTGGACCTCTGCAGTTATTGAGTTAGTAGAGTTTGGACAATATTTGCGCTATGCACATGAATACTCTGCATCCTTGCTTTGCACTTCACAGCACTTACATTATGGCTGAGCTGCCGTGGTTTATAAACTCTTCCACTTTTCAATACGAAACAAATGGAGTGGTAATCCGTGATGCCATAGAAATGAAGACTGAAAAATGCAGATAATAGCTCATTATAATCAATATGATTGTCCTAGGGAAGTAGTTGTTTTATTCTGAAATGCATAGACAATAAACCATTATCCAGGATCTGCAAATTCAGTCGGCATTACTATGGCAGCGCAGATTAACACCTTCAATCCTTTTCAAAACTCGTCGTTGGGTAAGTGCAGTCGTTTTATGCCTTTACAGTGGTTGTGACTAGAGTTGAGAGATGTTCAATCGAACATGTTCGCCAATTTCAAATTCGATCGGTTTTGGACTATGTTCGACTCATTCGACGAATGCGAACAATTTGCTAAGATTCGAGGTTATGTTTGATAATGGTTCATTGACCAAAAGCGTTACTGACTTTTCACACTAATGCTTTTGTTCAACATTTTAATGAGTTTCAGTGGCTAGGAATAGTGGGTGGGAGGGGGAGGCTGGGGAGAGATCTGTGGTCAAATAATGCAGATCTCCATTTTTTTTTCCTTCCTGCTCTTACTGTCGGTGGTTCGCTCTATCAGCCTATCAGCACGCATAGAGCAAGGTGCACTTTTTGCACACAAGGGCTTGTGTCGTTGGCTTGGTATGTCACATGTCCTTGCCATATAAGAATGGGCCATTTTGCCTCCTTGCCATTTTATCAGTGTTGGAGCTCAGTGTCAGATGTTGCCGCTGCTGTTGTGTGCGTTACAAAGATAGATAGCGATTCCATTCCAAGTTAGATAGAAAGATAGTAGGTTTAGGGACTACTTCCAAGAACAGTCCTTTTTAGGGCTTAAAAGCACTATGTGCTAGGCAGGTCTGTTCCAGTGCTGTGCAAGCGTTTTTTACAGCATCTGGCCAAATCTAGCCAAGTAAATCCTTTTTGGCTAGTAGAAGCGTTTGCTAGGCACTGGTGTTGCACCGGTGTGAAGAAAGCTACACCTCCTGTGTTTACTAGCCTTTTTTTAACTGCATCTAGCCAAGCAAAATCTTTTTTGCCTAGTAGCAGTGTTTGGATAGGTAGCTGAGGTCCAGTGTTCTGTTGAAATCTACCGCCACACAGCACAGAAAACACCTTTGTATTGCATCTGCTCAAACCTACTTACCAAAACCTATTTAAGGTAGTACCACAGTTTGTCTAGGTAGCTGTGGTCCAGTGTTCTGTTGAAATCTACCGCCACACAGTGCAGAAAACACATTTGTATTACATTTGCCCAAACCTCCTTACCAAAACCTATTTAGAGTAGTACCACTGTTTGACTACATAGCTGAGATTTAGTGTTCTGTTGAAATCTACCACCACGGAGTACAGAGAACACTTTTGTATTGCATCTGCCCAAACCTACTTACCAAAACCTATTTAGGCTAGTACCACTGTTTGGCCACTCAGCTCTGCTAGTTTTACATCCATAGTTTTTTTGTGCCAACAACAACAGAGTTGCCAATTAGTTACAATCAAATATGAATGGTAAAAGGTCTGCTGATGGTGGAAAGGGGAATACGCGTGTTTGAAAGGGTAGAACTCTTTGTGTCCATGGGGTAGGTGCTGAAGTTACAGAAACTTCTGCTGAACAAATACCACCTTCAAGCCAAACTAAAATGTCTACTTCTTTTCGTGGATGATCTGCTATCATCCCTTTCTTACGCAGCAGAGCATTGCTAAAACTTTTAGATGAGGCCCAAAAAGAGAAAGTTCTGCAATGGATATCAAGCACTCCATCAAGTGGACTCTCCTCCACCTCAAGTTCAACATAACAAACACTCCAGTCCTCAGAGGTGTCACCCCAATCACACTTGCTTCCTCACAGTTAACAAGTCTCCAGCCGCCCTACTGACTATGGGTTAACACAGATGGGTGAGTCTGCAGAGCTGTTCACTTATACTATAGCCTGGGAAACAGAGGTCTGCTCCAAAGATTCAGTGAGTCAAGATGAGGAAATGACCTGCACTGATGCACAAAATCTTTGTGAGTCAGATCAAGGCCCAGATAAAGAAGGGTCCTAGCATAATGTACACCCTCATTCCCAAACTGTAACCCCTGCTGGTGGAGACAATGAGGCATATGATGATGAGACTCAGATACATGATTGGATCGACAACTTGACTTTGCGCTCCACCAAACCTGCAGTCAGGGAAGGCCGTGTGTAACAATGCTGCAAACCTGGGGGTGGCCCTTCGCCA
>JARQOC010003366.1:2500-16934 GCA_033576535.1 Allobates femoralis | reverse complement strand
TTAAAAGGGAACCTACGGTCTCTGAGGACCCATCACTGCTGATTTCCACCCCGGTCCACTCCCAAACCTGTATACCAGTACTGCCCGGTTACAGTAAAGACCCGTTATAGAGACTTCCATTGTCCGTGCTTCCCTTTGATTTATCCTCTGCACACAAGGTAACCGCCTGCCGCACAACATTTAAGCAGCTTCCCACCTTTCCGGGATCACAGCTCGCCTGTGGGGAGGTAACTTTGCTGCTTCCATCCCCCGGAGGTTTTCCGCAGCGGTAGACTTACCAACTACTCTAGGTGGCCGTCACGAATAAATTAACCCCTTAAACTGTTCCTACAAGACCCCCACCTCTTTTGATCTGCACTCAACTGGCCCCACTACCACGGGCCGGTTCCACCCGTGAAAGAGGAAGGAGCTACGCCTGTTTTAAACCGGAGTCCACCCAGGGTGATCACGTCGTATAATACGAGTGACTCCAGGATCTTTAATTAATGTATTCCACAGTGACTGCACCAGCAGAATAGTGATTGCACTCTGGGATAATACAGGAGGTAACTCAGGATCTTAATGTAATGTATGTACCAGTTACTGCACCCGAGAATAGTGAGGCAGCTCTGATAAATACAGGAGGTAACTCGATCAGAAGTAATGTATTACACAGTGACTGCTCCACAGAATAGTGATGCAGCTCGGGGGTTTATATACAGAGGTAACTCAGGACAGTAATTAGTATGTACACAGTGACTGCACCAGCAGAATGAGTGCAGCTCTGGAGATAATACAGGAGGTAACTCAGGATCAGTAATGTAATGTATGTACACAGTGACTGCACCAGCAGAATAGTGAGTGCAGCTCTGGGGTATAATACAGGAGGTAACTCAGGATCAGTAATGTAATGTATGTACACAGTGACTGCACCAGCAGAATAGTGAGTGCAGCTCTGGAGTATAATACAGGAGGTAACTCAGGATCAGTAATGTAATGTATGTACACAGTGACTGCACCAGCAGAATAGTGAGTGCAGCTCTGGAGTATAATACAGGAGGTAACTCAGGATCAGTAATGTAATGTATGTACACAGTGACTGCACCAGCAGAATAGTGAGTGCAGCTCTGGAGGATAATACAGGAGGTAACTCAGGATCAGTAATGTAATGTATGTACACAGTGACTGCACCAGCAGAATAGTGAGTGCAGCTCTGGGGTATAATACAGGAGGTAACTCAGGATCAGTAATGTAATGTATGTACACAGTGACTGCACCAGCAGAATAGTGAGTGCAGCTCTGGAGTATAATACAGGAGGTAACTCAGGATCAGTAATGTAATGTATGTACACAATGACTGCACCAGCAGAATAGTGAGTGCAGCTCTGGAGTATAATACAGGAGGTAACTCAGGATCAGTAATGTAATGTGACACAGTGACTGCACCAGCAGAATAGTGAGTGCAGCTCTGGAGTATAATACAGGAGGTAACTCAGGATTAGTAATTAATGTAATGTATGTACACAGTGACTGCACCAGCAGAATAGTGAGTGCAGCTCTGGAGTATAATACAGGAGGTAACTCAGGATCAGTAATGTAATGTATGTACACAGTGACTGCACCAGCAGAATAGTGAGTGCAGCTCTGGAGTATAATACAGGAGGTAACTCAGGATCAGTAATGTAATGTATGTACACAGTGACTGCACCAGCAGAATAGTGAGTGCAGCTCTGGAGTATAATACAGGAGGTAACTCAGGATCAGTAATGTAATGTATGTACACAATGATTGCACCAGCAGAATAGTGAGTGCAGCTCTGGAGTATAATACAAATGTTCTTTTCTGTTCTCGACTTGTAGCTATGAAGCCGCCCCGACGGAAAGCTTTCTCCAAGTGGATTCCTCCTCGCTCGCCCTTCAATTTAGTCGAAGAAACACTGTTTCACGATCCATGGAAGCTTCTCATCGCCACCATCTTACTGAATAAGACATCTGGTAAGAACTTGCCACATTAACTGCTCTAAACGTATCTTCCTCTGCTCTGTCCACAGCTGTATAATTGAGAGTCTCCACTCAGGAACCCTGAAAAGCTGACAGCCTCTGGGGGGCGCTATACTGTCACCTCTCACCAGCTCCATCTGTACTTTTCAAACAGGGAAAGCGGCCATACCCGTCCTGTGGAGCTTCCTAGAGAAATACCCGACCCCGGATGTGGCGCGAGCTGCAGACTGGAAAGAGATGTCTGAGCTTCTGCAGCCGATCGGACTCCATGAACTCCGAGCAAAGGCCATCGTCAGGTTCTCAGGTATCACTGAGCACAGCCGCTCCTCTGCCTAGATATATCGGGGTCCGCAGCGGGGGGGGGGCACTGGTAATCAGACTGACCCCTCTTTTTACAGATGAATATCTCACGAAGAAATGGCGTTATCCGATCCAGCTTCACGGAATCGGAAAATATGGAAACGACTCCTATCGCATCTTCTGTGTGAACGAATGGAAAAAGGTGCGGATCCTAGTAGTGTCCTGATACAATGTGTCCAGCTGGACTGTTCTACTCACAGAGGATTGTCTAAACTAGATACGAATGCAGCAAAACCTCAGCTGTGTGAAGTCTTGGGGTACACTGTCTATCTATGCTGCAGATATAGGTGACATATGCTACTGCACCTCTCCTATAAATACGCTGTAGGGGAACATACCCCAAAGGGTTTTCTGGTGATTTAAAGGGGGCCTGTCACTAAGTGTAAAGTGCCCCTTATTTTGCTCTTAAGTTATTCTTGCTGCCCCCCTGAGTTTTCCGCTTCTTGTTTTCTTACAATCCGCCATACGGTTGCAGAGATATGGACCTTTTTATTCAGTGCTTATTTTTTATTGTCTGCATAAAAAGGCGTGGTTCATAGGGTAATTAGGCAGATCAGTGTATAAACACACCCCTGAGGATCCTGTGGGCCACGCCCCCATGGTAAAGACCAGAAAAATCAGCACTAATTATAAACGCACATATCTTTGGATCCGTATGGTGGATTATAAAAAAACTGAATATTCAAGGGAGCTACGAGAATAAAATAAGAGCAGAAACTAAATACTTTAAACTTGATGGCAGGTCTCCTTTAATATTGATAGCCTCTTTAAAATGGGTAATTTAATGTCTGATCTGTCGGGGGCCAACTCTCTAAACCCCTATCGATCATCTGCATCTTTTTTGCCGTTCTCTGTGCAGTATAGCACCCCACTGCTAGTAGTGGCTGTGTTTGGTATTGCATGTCAATCACATTGACTTTAAAGGGAGTCTGTCAACTCGTTCTACTCCCCTAATCGATCACTACCTGTCACTGCACTTTGCTAGCTGATCCCTAACCATCACTGTCTGATCTAAAGGTGCCCTGTAAAGATTATGAAAAATGATTGTGCATTGTGGTGGCTTATGACTTGTATGGCTAGGCTTTGATATGCGCACTGCGCATGCGCTAGAGCCAGGCTGAACATGTGATCAGCCCCCACAATGCACCGGACCGGATATGACATTCCGATTCGGTGCACCATAGTAGCAGAGGAGGCGGGAATTCCAAAAAGAGGTGGCACAGCACAAGGAATGGGGATGCCCAGCGGGGTGTGCAATGAGCCAGCGAGAAGGGAGAATGGAGCCCCGGAGCCCGCCTTTCCAGTCTCCGGATAGAGACTGCTTGTAAGTTATAAAGCATTTTCTTAATCTTTATAGGGCACATTTAGATCAGACGGGGATGTTGGGGATCAGCTAGGAAGGTGCAGGGACAGGTAGTGATAGGTTAGGGGGTAGAACAAGCTGACGGGTTCCCTTTTAAAGGGAACCTGTTACCAGTTTGGGGGGTTGTAAAACCTGCGCACAACCGTTAACATGATGTAATTGAGGTTCCTGTAACCCCTTTATATCCCCCAGACGTCCCACTGCATACCTCAGAAAACCACTTTTAATCTGTGCCACCCCATATGCTAATTACTCTTTATGGGTCATATGGGGGTCTCCAGATTGTGGTCCGCTGCATGCCAACACCGCCCCTCCTGACTGTGCAGGTGAATGACATACAGCGTCATCCACACAATGCGCAAGTCTCGCGCCTGCACAGTGGAATCACTGGATGTTCTATAGGGCACAATGAGGCGCCACTGCGCAGGCGCTAGACTTGTGAATTGTGTGGATGACTGTCATATGTCATTACACACTGTCAGGAGGGAGGGGCGGTGCTGACCACAATGTGCAGACCCCCATATGCCCCATAAATAGTAATTAGCATATGGCGCCGGACAGAAAAAAACCACACTATTTCTGAGGTGCAGGGGGGATGTCTGGGGATATAAAGGGGTTACAGGAACCCTATTTACATCATGTTGTAGGTGGTGGGCAAAACTGGTGACAGGTGCAGTTTAAAAAACCCAAGTTGTAATATGTCTGTAGCTAATAAAGGTACCGAATTGTATATGGTAAATAATGAAGTGACCTAGTACAGCGCCACACTGTTAGTAGTGTCCGTGTTTAGTATTGCACGGCAGTTACATTGACTTTAATATGTCGAACCTATAATATGTACCAAACTGTATCTGGTGAATAATAAAACGAGCCACTGGAATGGATGGGTGGTCACTGTACTCGTCTACTTCCATAGGGAATGAATGGTGCAGCGGTACACACAGGCAGTGATCACTTGGTGTCTAGGTGGGGACTTTAGAGCCCCTTTCTTTGTATCAGTAGGGATCCTATGCATCCAGAGTCGGGTGATTTTTCTTTGTTTTTCAGGTGCATCCGGAGGATCACAAGCTGAACTTGTATCACTCCTGGCTGTGGGAGAACAAGGACGCGCTCGGCATAGACTGAAGGTTTATACACTTACGGCCGTCACCTCTCGTGTTACGTCTCTTATTGTCTCATCCGTCACTTTTAGAAACTTTTGTATTTTTTTATACCTGTAAAATATTGTAATAAAGCCGTTTTGTATAATAAATGTTTTATACTATATGAATCAATTGGTTTTGTTTTAATTTATTAAAAATACATAAACGTCCTATCCCGTCTATCATCAACTTCCGTCAGGTTGTCCTCGTATCATGGGCTGACGGCAGCCATATTTGCACACCCGAGTGATGGGTGTGCAAATATGGTGCCCATTGACGGTACTGGCACATTGCACAGTACCGCCACGGGTGCTGCAGCTGCCAGAAGCCATTGCTGCCGGAGTAAGTGCACATGCGCAAACCTGGCATGCATGCGTACTTACTCAAGCCGCCATCATCTTTGGACAGTTGGGTATACAAAGATGCTGGCACTGATGCACCATAGTGTCCAGAGAGCGCACAAGAGGGCAGAGAGAGCACACAGGATGGCAGAGAGAGCACACAGGATGGCAGAGAGAGCACACAGGATGGCAGAGAGAGCATGCACAGGATGGCAGAGAGAGCATACACAGGATGGCAGAGAGAGCATACACAGGATGGCAGAGAGAGCAGCACAGGATGGCAGAGAGAGCACACAGGATGGCAGAGAGAGCACACAGGATGGCAGAGAGAGCACACAGGATGGCAGAGAGAGCACACAGGATGGCAGAGAGAGCACACAGGATGGCAGAGAGAGCATGCACAGGATGGCAGAAGAGAGCACACAGGATGGCAGAGAGAGCACACAGGATGGCAAGAGAGAGCACACAGATGGCAGAGAGAGCCACAGGATGGCTAGAGAGATGCCACAGGATGGCCAGAGGAGAGCATGCACAGGATGGCAGAGAGAGCACACAGGATGGCAGAGAGAGCACACAGGATGGCAGAGAGAGCACACAGGATGGCAGAGAGAGCACACAGGATGGCAGAGAGAGCACACAGGATGGCAGAGAGAGCTACACAGGATGGCAGAGAGAGGCACACAGGAGGCAGAGAGAGCACACAGAGGCAAGAGGTGCACAGAGGGAGAGAGAGCACACACAGGAGGGCAGAGAGAGAGCCACAGGAGGCAGAGAGGGCACAGAGGCAGAGAGGTGTGCACAGGAGGGAAGAGAGAGCACAACACAAGGAGGGCAGAGAGAGAGCACACAGGAGGGCAGAGAGAGCTCACACAGGAGGGCAAGAGAGGGTGTCACAGGAGGGCAAGAGAGAGCACACAGAGGCAGAGAGAGCACACGGAGGAGAGAGCACACAGGAGGGCAGAGAGAGCTCACACAGGAGGCAAGAGGGTGCTTACAGGAGGGCAGAGAGAGCGCACACAGGAGGGCAAGAGGGTCACACAGGAGGGCAGAGAGAGCTCACACAGGAGGGCAGAGAGAGCACACAAGGAGGGCAGAGAGAGGCACACAGGAGGGCAGAGAGAGCTCACACAGGAGGGCAAAGAGGGTGTGCACAGGAGGGCAGAGAGAGCTCACACAGGAGGGCAGAGAGGGTGGCACAGGAGGGCAGAGAGAGCGCACACAGGAGGGAAGAGAGAGCACACACAGGAGGGCAGAGAGGGTGCACAAGAGGGCAGAGAGAGCGCACACAGGAGGGCAGAAAGGGTGCACAAGAGGGCAGAGAGAGCTCACACAGGAGGGCAGAGAGGGTGCACAAGAGGGCAGAGAGGGTGTGCACAGGAGGGCAGAGAGAGCTCACACAAGAGGGCAGAGAGGGTGTGCACAGGAGGGAAGAGAGAGCACACACAGGAGGGCAGAGAGAGCACACACAGGAGGGCAAAGAGGGTGTGCACAGGAGGGCAGAGAGAGCGCACACAGGAGGGCAGAGAGAGAGCACACAGGAGGGCAGAGAGAGAGCACACAGGAGGGCAGAGAGAGCGCACACAGGAGGGCAGAAAGGGTGCACAAGAGGGCAGAGAGAGCTCACACAGGAGGGCAGAGAGGGTGCACAAGAGGGCAGAGAGGGTGTGCACAGGAGGGAAGAGAGAGCACACACAGGAGGGCAGAGAGGGTGCACAAGAGGGCAGAGAGAGCTCAAACAGGAGGGCAGAGAGGGTGCACAGGAGGGCAGAGAGAGCGCACACAGGAGGGCAGAGAGAGCGCACACAGGAGGGCAGAGAGAGCGCACACAGGAGGGCAGAGAGAGCGCACACAGGAGGGCAGAGAGGGTGCACAAGAGGGCAGAGAGAGCTCACACAGGAGGGCAGAGAGGTGTGCACAGGAGGGAAGAGAGAGCACACACAGGAGGGCAGAGAGAGCTCACACAGGAGGGCAAAGAGGGTGTGCACAGGAGGGCAGAGAGAGCGCACACAGGAGGGCAGAGAGAGAGCACACAGGAGGGCAGAGAGAGCGCACACAGGAGGGCAGAAAGGGTGCACAAGAGGGCAGAGAGAGCCCACAGGAGGCAGAGAGGGTGCACGAGGAGAGAGTGGCACAGGAGGCAGAGAGAGCTCACAGAGGGCAGAGGGTGTGCACAGGAGGGCAGAGAGAGCACACACAGGAGGGCAGAGAGGACACACAGGAGGCAGAGAGAGTGCACACAGGAGGGCAGAGAGGGTGCACAAGAGGGCAGAGAGAGCGCACACAGAAGGGCAGAGAGGGTGCACAGGAGGGCAGAGAGAGCTCACACAAGAGGGCAGAGAGGGTGCACAAGAGGGCAGAGAGAGCGCACACAGGAGGGCAGAGAGAGCACACACAGGAGGGCAGAGAGAGTGCACACAGGAGGGCAGAGAGGGTGCACAAGAGGGCAGAGAGAGCGCACACACAGAAGGAGAGAGGCACAGAGGAGGGTGCACAGGAGGGCAGAGAGAGCTCAACACAAGAGGGCAGAGAGGGTGCACACAGAGAGGCCCAGAGGGCAGAGAGGCGCAGACAGAAGGCAGGAGGCAGAGAGAGCACACACAGGAGGGCAGAGAGGGTGCACAAGAGGGCAGAGAGGGTGCACACAGAGAGGAGAAGACGGCACAGGGGGAAGAGAAAAAATGATAAGGGGAGAGAGACGGCTGCTGCCACAGAGCCCACCCTCCTCATGACATCACCGCCCTCCTGATACCATAGCATTGGGCTCCATTTAATTATTTCTATAAGTGTATTATGAAATTAGAAAGGAAAAAAAAAACACATTTGGATCCCACCCGTCTTCCTGATGTGAGACAATAAAGAAATGTAACAGAGTAAAACGAAGAAACGTATTTGGTATAAAAGTGCGACTGATCAATTTAGAAATATTAAATATATAATAAATAAAAAATGATTTGTAAAAACTAAAAATCCAATCTGAAATCACGATTGGTCACTGAGATACGTAAAAAATCACAATTGGCGCCATAATCAATATCGTACATTTTATAGGCGCATCTCTAATCGCATGCAGGCATGATCGGTCATTATGGAGTCTGACCACAGCCACCAGGATTCAGCTTTGGATCGGAAGGGCCAATCAAGTTGTAAGGCGACTCGCTATGCCCGCGCAGCGGGCATGGCGAGTCGCCTTAGCAGCGCGAAGCATTGGCCGCGAAGCGGCCATTGCGAGTCAGAGACTCGCTCGGCTAGAATCCCGATGCATTGTGCATCGGGCACCCATCTAGTATTTAAATAAATATCAATCAAATAAAAATATTAAGTTGTAAAAACTAAAAAAAAAAATCTAAACTCTGAAATGACCATTTTTTTTTTTTTTTGTCACCTCAACTCACCGTAATAAAAATCAATCAAGATGTTGTACGTACCATAATAATAATATTTATTCATTTATATAGCGCTATTCTATATTCCATAGCATGTCATGTAATCGTGTCATTATGGATGTCAATGAAAACCACAGCGCAGCCAGGATTCAGCTTTGGATCTTGGAAGATGAAGGAAACAAAAAAGCAAAAAATCTAAATTACTTACCGGTAATGTGTTTTTCATGAGCCACGACAGCACCACCTGAGAGATAGGACCGCCCATCCAGACAGGAAACCTCTGAGATAAAAAAGGCGGGACCTCTCCTGAACCTCAGTTTTGGTTACAGAGACCGGAGAGGGGAACCCAACAAGCATTAGTACACAACCAAAAGAACTCAACAAATCACACACCCCCTTCCAAACAGGACCAACACCAACAGGCAATAGGGAGGGATGCGGTGGTGCTGTCGTGGCTCATGAAAAACACATTACCGGTAAGTAATTTAGATTTTTCCCTATCGCCACGACAGCACCACCTGAGAGATTTCAGAGAAAAGAAAATTAGGGAGGGACCACCGCTAGCAGAACTCGTCTACCCAAGGCACCACCATAGCGGCAGCAAGATCAAGCCTGACATGCTCGAAAGAAAAGAGAAGGAGCAGCCCCACAGATCAAGTCTAAGGGGACAACAGCCACCCCCGCCCAGGAAGCAGCGACAGCCATGGTGGAAGTGCACAAAGGCCCCACCGGGACCCGCACCTAACCGGAAGAAGCAAGAGCGAAGGCTTCCCGCAACCACCAAGTTAGGGCACCCACGGACACTGCCTCACCCCAAGAGGCTCCCCGCAATAAAAAACAAGAGGGACAGAGCCAGACGCCAGGCCGTGGCCCGACGAAGCAGGCAAGCAACTCCCACCAGACCACGAACGTGAGGAGAACCACGTCCTACAGAATTGTAGGAAGACCACAGAAGGAAGGGAGAACAAGCTCCCGCAGTCCGCGGAACATGAGAGCCACCGTGGGAAGAAGGAAGGAACCAGGGAGAGGATGACCCCGTCCAGCCAAACCCGGAGAACCAGGCCCCACCGACAAGGCCAGGAGGACACACAAAAAAAAAAAAACAACTGGCGGACAGCAAGCCACCGCCCAACAGGGCCAACTGCCGAGGCAGGACCCTAGGCGAAGCACAGAGAAAAAAACCCAAAGGGAGGCTAGGTTAAGGCATCCAGAACTAAAATGAGACCCCAAGGAGCCACCCATGGACAGGGACCCATCGAGGGAACAAAGGCACAGGCCCCCAAAGCCGAAAACCAGAGCTCCAGGGAATCGACAAAGACCAATCCACCACCTACTGGAGGAAGTCGAACATTGCCGGCACAGGAGCCCACCGTCGGGACTCGTCCCCGAAGACGACAGAAAAGGGAAACCACCCGGCACCAGAAAAAAACGGCAGCAACCGGCGTCCGATCGGACCACAGCACAAGAACAAGGCCACCAGAGAATCCCCCCCGCGACCAGAGCCGCCTGGGCAAGCCCCACGCCGGCAGCCGGAGACCAGCGGAAGGGGGACGGCCCCCGCAGGAGAGACTGGAATAGGGGGAGAGTCCAGGGAGCCTGGCTGGACAGGCGACTGAGCCAAAAGAACCAAGCTCCCCGAGGACAGAAGGGCGCCCTCACGACGACCCGCGCCCTGTCCTTCCTGACCTGCCGAAGCACTGCCGGAACCTAACCAAGGGAGGGAAGGGACACAGAAGGCCCAAGGACCAGGGGATCATACAGCGTCCCCAGCAACGGGCCGGACTCCAGGAATCAGCGAACTGAGTCCACACACCAGACCGCGCCCTCGAGTGGCAAAGAAATCCATCTCCAGAAGGCCCAACCTGGCCACAATCGGAGCGAAAAATAAAAAACACTCAATCCAGGGCCCCCTGCTCCCATTGTAGCTGCACCCTGCAGAGAAAATCCGTCCAGGAAGTTGCCACTTCCCCGCATGCGAAGGGCAGAGAGGGAATCAGACGGGCGTTCCCACAGCTGACAACGCCCCGCGTAACTACCATGAGTGCCTGAGACCGGGTGTCCCCCTGACGGTGCCAGGAAGCCACCACACACTGTAGCCGGAGAGGACACTAAGATGGCGCCCCCGCAGGGAAGTAAGGAACGCAGAACTGCCTTCCAAACAGCCAGGAACTCCCACATAAGGGAGGACAGCCTGGAGAAGCGATGAGTCTCAGGCCCCCCGAGCGGACAGGTCCCGAAGGAGCCAGGAACCGGCCTCCGTGGTAAGCATCGGGGACCGGACCACCACACGGGACGCCCCTGGAGAGGCGCCCAGGGAGCAGCCCCCCCTCCAGAGAATCTAAAGGCGGAGAGGACAGAACAATCTATGCGTCCAAGGCCGCCCCTAACCCGAGCTGACGCTGGGGAACCATCCACAGAAGGGCCCGAGAGCGCAACCGTGCCCAAGGAACAGCGGGGATACAGGACGAGAGGGAGCCCAAGAGGGACACAGCCTTCGGAAAACCAACCGAGGAGAGCCCTTGTACTGCAGAAAAGGATGACCGAAGACGCAATGGCCTCGAGGTCAGCGGGGAGCTTCCCAACAGTATGCCCGTGCGGGGTCTCTGGACTGCTTTCAGCCACGCCACGACCCCCGACGTTCAGAAGGAGGTAAAGCAGAGACTGGGAACCCAGAAATACCCCCAGAACCAGCTGACGCGTGGCGGGGAACAGCCCGGATCCACCCAGATCAACAATCCAACTCAGCCGACCCAGGGAAGACTAAACCAGCCGCAGACGGGCACAAACCCCAGGGGTCCCCCACAAGCAGCAAATGTCCAGATATGGAATAATTAAACCCCGCGGACATTGGAAGTGGCCTCACTACTGCCAGCAGCGCCGTGAAAAGCCGAGGAACCATCGCCAGGCCGAAGGGGAGAGCCTGGTACAGCAAGGCAGAGGAAGCCCCCCAAACCGGGCGAACATAAGAACTGCCGGTGGGGACGGGAACCGGAACATTGTGTTCGGCATCCGGCAGATCCAGCCCCACCCTGAAACAATTTAGAAACCAACCCCGATTGGTGACTACCAAGTCCCCCTCAGGAACGAACTCTGCACCAGAAAGCTGTTCCGGGGAATCAGGGGTATAAAAGTCTGGAATGAACCGACGGGCTGTGGCACGAGAAACAGCGGGAAACAGAACCCCCTGCCGCAGGCGGCTGGAGGAACCGGGGAAACCCCCGTAGTCGCACAAGGGCCCGTACCCCTCCTATCAGAAAAGCGCCTTTTCCTGAACAGCGGACAGACGCAATCACCAGGGGCCCCCAGGAGCCGAAGCGAACCCCAGTGTCAACCCGACCCTGAGAAGAGCGAGAGCTCCCTCGCAAGCCCCACCCCGGAGCCGGCCGGGAGAAAGGGTCAAGCCGTCCTTCGTCCCGGAGCGAGCCGTCACTGATGGAACTTCTCGCCAAAGGAGGAACCCCCGAACCAAAAAAAAAACCCGACTACATGCTCCCCCCGGTGGCCCAAGAACTTTGGGTCCGAACAGGGGACCTCCGTTTAACAAAACCGAGGTTCCCGAAGGGGGACGGCCCTGGAAGGCGGGAGCCGGTACCCCGGAGGGAAAAGCATCCACCGTGGCACAAGCCCGGGCCAAGATATCAGCCAGTGACGTACCAACCGGAAAAGCACCCGCACCAGGGAAGAACCCCAGAGTGGGCAACACCGGGCCAGGCCCCCACCATAAGGCATGATGAGCATTAAAGAAAGACGGAGCCTTTGCCACCAATTCCATGAGGAAGCTGCCAGCAAGCTGCCGCAGCAAGAGGCAAAGGAAGGAAAACAAGGTCTCCGCCGTAGGAGACCCGTCCCTCACTTGAGCCCCCAACTGCTGCAAGATACGAGGGACCAAAAAAATGCCAGCAGTAGATTCCCAGGAGTTACCCAGTAGCCCAAAAGGAAGAGAGCCCTTCCGAACAGGCTGAGTCCAGGAGCTAACATTCTTGCCTGGGCCCCAGATTTAAGGGAAAATCCGTCTGCGTGGAAGGCCGACCACTGAACATTAAATCCGCCACCTAAGAGGGGCCACGAGTACCAACCCCACAGGCGAACGGACCGCTGTAAGAAAAAAATCAGAGTCATTATGTGGAACCCCCGGCGTCCCCTCTCTGCCGTCAACAGAGGAGGATGACGAGGAGGACAAGGCAGAGGATGAGCAAGACCTGCGGCTCCCCCCTAGTGAAAAACCACGAGTGGCACTCAGTACCAGGGGAAGAGCCCAAAGCCCTCTGCCGCATATGTCCCCATCCATCCCGGCTAGCTGCAGGATGGAAAAAAGGCCTCCCATACTAAAGTGCCAAGGCTAGAGGCCGGACTGGGGACAGCGAGTCGCACAGTCTCCCCAAAGCAAGGGCCACAGAAATCCGGCAGTACAACCCTCTGGAAGAGGAACCCTGCATAAAGCACATACCTCAGGTGGTGAAATTTACAGACTGTACAGCCCGAAGGCACTCACCCACCAGGCGCATACCGACTTCCGGGGCATCAGGGTCCCTTCATCCTGGATCCCATCACTGAGGACCTGCGGCCGCCACTGCTGAGGCTCCTCCACGACTGGAGCCGAAAGAGAATGCTGTCACACTGCTGGACGCTGGCTGGCTCTGCCCTCCTTGCCCCTCACCATCGGGAACCGCTCCAGCGTCTCCCTGCCGCCGAACGCTGGGCGCCGCCATCTTGGCCCGCACAGAGCATGCGCGGAACGTCACTTCCGGTCCTACGCCCGAAACCGGAAGTAGCGGCTCCCGGCGCGAAATTCAAACCTGCCGCCGGGAAAAAACCGCTCCCAGGCCCATTACAGACCCAGGAACGCTGCGCCCTGCCTGTAAACCATCCTCTTCACCCGGGGCACAGACCGCAGGGCCGCCACCCCCGTGCAGCTGGGACACCCGGGCGGCAACAAGGGCCGAGAACAAGCCGCTGATGGCCCTCTCCAGACCCCGTGCCCTCCACCACCGCAGGGGTTTCCCCGTGGAGGAGCTTCTGCACCCAAGTCCGGAGCCACTGCCTAAGGTAAGGACAGCTTCTTCCAGCTACCGGGTCAGGCCAGGACCGCATGAGCTTCAGAGGTCTCCCACCTCCAAGACAGGAAACCTAAACTGAGGTTCAGGAGAGGTCCCGCCTTTTTTATCTCAGAGGTTTCCTGTCTGGATGGGCGGTCCTATCTCTCAGGTGGTGCTGTCGTGGCGATAGGGAAAGATTAAAATTGTCCGTGCCGCAAAGGGTTAAAATTGCATTTTTGCCGGGCATTTTTGGTCTTCCCAAACATGGCGGCGGCCTGAAAGGAGACAATGTGCAATTGGACCTCTTAGGTCTGCAAAGTCTTTCTTTTATCAGTGAGAAGTGGGCGGGGCTGTTACCATGGAGCTTTGTACACAGCCGGTCGGTCGCAGGGTTTCCTTTTTCTGAATTGAGGCTCTGGCTGCTCAGGTGTATGGGGGAGGGGTTCTCTTCCTGGGGGGGAAGTATTATAACAACAGATCAGGGGGCTTCGAGGGCGAGATCTGAACACTTATAATAAGTTTGGGGAACTTGCAAAACTTTTGTGTACTTTTCCATAAGTGTCCGATAATCCAGAATTTCTGCTAATATGGCACTTTCCAGTCTCAGATTTAGGTTACTATACCAACGATGACCGGCGGCGAGATCACCGCGGCTTCTGAATGAGCGGGTCATACATGAGCTGCAGGAGTTAAAGGGAACCTGTCACCTAATCTATGGCCCCTAAACTATCACTACCTGCCCCTACAGACCCTAACTAGCTCCCTAACCATCCCTGCCTGTCCTAATAGGGCTTTATAGAAGGTGAATAAACCACTTTATAAACTTACAG
>JARQOC010003365.1:0-16938 GCA_033576535.1 Allobates femoralis | reverse complement strand
CCGTCCCAGACTCCAAGCCCTCCCCATTGTCCAGCATGCCTCGGCCACTCCAGACTCTATCCCCCTATGTTAACTGTGATAGAACCGCATTCCACTGAGCGGTAATCTTCTCTGATACACTGTGCAGAATCTGCAGCTGTGTTAATAAGATGACTGCGCTCAGTCCTGTGGTGTGTGTGCTCACCTCCTCCCCCTGTGTACATGCTGACACTGATGCAATCCTCGTTTCTGTATCTGCCGCCCCGCAACTCTGTGAAGGAGAATGAATGAACCACTCACTGCACAGAGGGGGCAGGGTGGCTGTGAGGTTCGCAGTAGTGCGCTTCTGATCACATCAGCGCGGGCAGAGGGGGAGTAAGTGAGCACACACACTGTAGTACTGAGAGTGGTCGTCTCCTTCTTGAGACCCTGTTACATGGCACGACGTTGGAACAATGTTGGCAACAATCTCGTGGCGCGCGGTTGTTTCAGGCATTGTTTTGATATCGTTGGTGAGATGTCACACGTCTAGATATCGTGGACAACTCGCCAACGATGTTGTGAGCAGGGATCATTCGCACAACCCAGCGAACGATACCTGCTCGTTGCTGTGAATGGGCGAAGTCGTAAACGACATCGTTATCGCGGTGTCAAACACAACGATACAGGTTGGCTTATCATTGATTGTGTGGTTTGAGAACATGTTCTCAAACCTGCGACCAGCGATCCAAGGATTTATTGATATAATTTGGCAGAGTCACACGCAATAAGGTTGTAACGATGTCGCTGGAACGCCTCCAAACCCTTGACGTATCAGCGATGTCGTTAACGATGTCGTGCCGTGTAACGGGTCTTTAGAGCTTCAGATTCACCACAGTGTTTCAGAGAAGGAGATGACCGCTCAGTGCAATGTGGTTCTATCACAGTTTACATAGAGGAATGGAGTGGCCAAGCATATTGGAGACTAAGGGGGGGTGTGTTTGTAGGAGTCTGGGGCAGCTGGTCATGCTGAGATTAGAGGGGGGCGGCCATGCTGGAGTCTGGGGAGGGCTTGTTGGAAAGTGGGTATAAACCACCAGTTGTGACGTTTACACCCAAGCTCCATAAACATGCCTCTGGCCGGTGGCCTCCACAAAGGCAGAAAGGTGATATGAAGGTAACCCTGCAAAATGCTGACAGGGTGTAAATTACAAACTCCGCATTTACCTGCCTAAATATACACACAGATGTTATAAAAACTCCGGACAACCCCTTGAACCAAAGACCCATTATGAACATAAACACAAAAGGTTATTTCTCATTATGTTTCTATAATAAACATAAATAAAGCTTATAAAATGTATTTAAAGTCCACATTAATTCAAGATCTCTGCCTGCTCTTAGGCTGCCTTCACATTTGCGGACCCCTCCGCAGCGTTCTGCGGAGGGTCCGCAATGTGTGCGCAGCGGCCGCCCGCTTCTATCTTTATAATGGGAGCGCACGGTGCTGCGCTTCACAGCGCAGGACCGTGCGCACCCATTCACTCCCATATGTGATCTGTGTGCAGGCGGATGCCTGCGCACAGATCACACAGTCTCGTCCGCACCAGGGACGTGACATGTTGCAGAACGCTGCGGAGGGGTCCGCAAATGTGAAGGCAGCCTTAGTGAATGAAAGCTTTCTCATGTGCAGCCTGGTGACCTGTCCTGATCGTGTTTTGCTGACTCAGTTTTGTGGCTTGATTAATCTGAGCAGTGCCTCGTAATGAGCTTATGTGAACAGGACATGATCTGGATGGGCTTTGAGCCTCTGGATGTAAACAAAACGTACGGTAGTTATTCACTGACAGCAGGCTCCGTGTATTGTTTAATTAAAGATTTATATACTGTTAGATCCAGGAATATTTGGACAGTGACCAAATTTGTGATTTGGGCTCTAGACTCCACTATTTTTATTTATTTAAAATTAAACAACTGATGAGATTGAAGTGTAGACTTTCAGGTTTAATTAAAGGGGTTGAACAAAAATATCTTGTGAAATGTTTAGGTATTGCAACCATTTTCTACAAAGCCTCCTCATTACAGGGGCTCAAAAGTAACTTTACCATAAATAAATTCATTTTTAATACTTTCTAGAGAATTGCAGACACTGACTGCCTGAAGTCTAGAAGCCATGGACGTCACCAAACACTGTGTTTCCTCCTTTGTGATGCTTTTCCAGTACTTTACTGCAGCGACTTTAGTTGTAGCATATTCATGGGCTTTTTGCCTTATTTTTTTTAGTTAAAGGGAACCTGACCTCTAAAAATCAGCCCCCAGCCTATTAATACCTGTCTCTGCACCATCATTATTGTGTTCTAGCCATCCCTTTGTGTTAAAATTGGGTATTTTATAAAGTTTATAAAAGTGCTTTTATTACATGTTGAACTGCGGCGTCTCAGTTCTTGAGGTCACACAGGGTGTTCCCACCTGTACTTCAATTATTCACACCCTGATGGACATGCTAAGCCATAGTGATCCTTCTGGTCCTCCTACATGGGCGGTATAGCTGATATGACGGTAATCGCGTCATATTCGGCGATCCTGACGTCAGTACACCCATTTGGGTGTAGAGGACCTCACGATGTGCGAGGTTGCTTTACGGCAGCTTATCACACATGGTGATTGACTTGGCCATTGTCGAATTTCCACTTCTTTGCCTTAAAGAGGACCTTTCACCCCTTTCCCCCCACCATGGATTTGAATCTAAGTGCAGCACTGAGTGCAGCAACTTTTATTTCTGTCCAGCGCTGGCCTCCTATTGAGTCTGGGAGGCTGCTATTTAGTCCAGGTGGATTATGTCCTCGCTGCCCCTCAGGGTTGCAAAACACGTCCTGCACTTTTTAAACTTCCCGCCCCTCCTGTGATCGGCGCTTGAGTGACAGCCGCATTGAACAGTGCCGAAGTCTCGCAAGACTTCACAAATATTGCGAGACGTCGGCGCGGTGGAGTGTGTGTCCGTGCATTGTGCCAACGTCTCGCGAGACTTCGGCACTGTTCAATGGAGCGCGGACACCCACTCCACCGCCCAGACACGAGTGCAGCTGTTACTCAAGTGCCGGCCAGAGGAGGGGCGGGAAGTTTAAAAAATGCATGGCAGGTTTTGCAGCCCGGAGGGGTGGCGAGGACATCATCCACCTGGACTAAATAGCAGCCTCTCGGACTCGATAGGAGGCCAGCGCTGGACACAATAAAAGTTATTTTCTGTGATATGTGGGGCATGTCTGGGCACATACAGGGGTTATAAAAATCCCATTTACCGTACATTATGTGTAAGCTGGTGGGCACAGTTTAAAATGCCCAAAGGGAGTGACAGGTTCCCTTTAACATCACACTATGAGCTCAGACAGGGATGCTTAGAGTAGTACTATAAAGCTGCAGGAACTGATAGTCATAGCTGGGGGAGCATAATTGATCTGACAGGTTCCCTTTAAGCCAATATTGATTATATAACTATCTTGAATATGATTTAGTAAACAGCTAAAATGCCAAAATTTGACACTGTCCAAATATATCTGGACCTAAATGTACATAAGAATGAAAAACTGTGTATTAAAGGAGTCGCACTGATCCCTATGACTCACACAGGAATTATAAGTGTTTTATCTTTTAGAGAGTCAAGAAGGAAACACTTTACACTAGGGATAAATGATATGTTTTGTGGCAGCTAGTCTCATGTTGTGCAACCATTAGTATTTATGTGACTCTCTGTCATGAGACTGCCCTATCAGACATTTCTCCATTCGCCTTCCACGACAGCATTGGAGGATGTCGTCCACGCCCTATTGGGGGACAGGAACACAGAGAGGTTAAAAGCCCCTCCCCTTCCTCAGTACTCCAGTGTCTTCCTGTCCCCCTTGGGGCATGGAGAGGTTCCAGTGCTGTCAGGCCGGCAGAGGCAGCATTGGGGTGTACTTACAGCCGGGCCAGGGATGGACGTCGGGGGCGGCCTCCTCCTCCTTCTCGGGGCTCCCGTGGTGGGACCATCCGGCCTTCCTGCGTCCTACGGGGCAAAGCAGGCCGTGTATTGCAACGCCGGAGGCCTGTTCAGCTCTCCGGCGTCTCCCTCCTCCAGCTGCGGTCCCTGGGGCATGCATCAGAGGTGCCGCGGAGGCACTTCCGGTTTCGGGGGTGGCACTTCCGGTTTCGGGTGTGGCACTTCCGGTTCCGGGATGGCACTTCCGGTTTCGGGCGGCGGCTCCTGTAAGGGCTGTGGCAGGCTGGGCGCGGCTCCAGGGAACCCAGCAGGACTTTCGCGCGCTACTGCCCGCGGCCGGTGACCAGGAGGAGGGAGGGAACAGGTGTTCCTCGTTGGGGGCACGGTACTTCTGGATAAGTACCCGCCGGAAGCTACACCCAGGTAAGGCTGATCCCTGACACATGGAGGGTGATAGGCTTCCACCTCTGCTTCTGCAGAGCCCAGCGTTCCCCCAGCTCATGTAAGTGTTTCTGGGGGTGGTCACAAGGGGTAGAGTTATTTAAGCCCTGCACTCACACTGGGACCCCCTTCTCTTCCCTTTTTGTCTATAGGGAGACAAGGGCCGTCTGTGAAAGGCAGCAATAATGTGGCTGCGGCACAAAATTTCCCTCTTCCTACAACAAGGTGTCGGCCATGACTGACAGGGTTGTCAGGATGGACTCCCCATCCTTGCTTGAGGAGCTCCAATCCGTTAGGGAAGAGGTCCAGGCTTCTATCTCGGCACTGCGGGGGTTTGCTGCAGCGTCCGGGCCTTCCCCTCCGTAAGAGAGGAAGCTCCAGGATTGTGACTCTGTGGATCTCATGGAGGCTGGCCAGAGCTCAGCGTTAGAGGACGGCGAGGATATTGCCGCTGTTGCCTCTGTCCAGACACGAGAATCTGGACACTACTATTTTTCCACGGAGTCCATGGGTGCATTGGTGGACTGTCCATTGTACCATGGGAGTAGAGGTGGTAGAATCCCCTTCTTCTGTGCAAGACTAAATGTTCAGAGGACGGCTAAGCGGCTCACCCCATCCGAGTGGATTGGAGGGTGATGACTTTGTCTGGGAGGTCCCGAAGGTGGACATCCAGGTGGCCAGGGTAGCAATCAGCTGCTATTGTAAACCCATTGTGCATGCCCTTGACACACTGTTGAAGCTAAGCAGCAGGAGCCTCAGTCACGGGCTGGATGGGAGACCTCATGAGAGACCCAATGGGAATCTCTATGGAAGTCTCTATAAAGTCAATGGGACTTCTAACATGAAGGTCTATGGCAGTATTCCATTTGGGAAGCTTAGCCTATAAGACCGCGTTGCCTTTTGAAGATTCCTCCTGGTTGAAGGACCCCCCTCGTTCATAAAATGGAGTGTCCTCAAAAAATCCTGGGAGGCGGCAGCTATGTCTTTAACAGTGTACATTTCCTCTACATGTGAGCAGGTCTCTCTTTAAGTGGCTCACCCAGCTGGGAGAATTCATCCTGCAGGGTACTCCCAGGGAGGAGCTTTGGACTCCATTCCACTTCTGAGACGTGCTGCGGGCTTCCTGGCCGATGCCTCTGCTGAGTCGTTCCGCGTTGGTGCCAGGTGCGCAGTGTTGGCTAACACAGCTCGCAGGGCAGTGTGGCTTACAAGGTGGAATGGGGAGGTCACGTCTAAGCTCCAGCTGTGTGGCCTCCCCTTGCAAAGGACATTGGATGACATCCTGGAAAAGGTGTCAGACCGGAAAAGGTGTCTCCCGGAACAGGAGCCCTTTCGGAGGCAGTCCTTTTGGCCTGAGCGCAGCCAACCCTCCCAGTCTAAAGGGAAGGGTAAGTCTGGTCGCTGGGCATTCCAGTACGGGAACAAGACCCGTAATATCTTGCTCCCCCAGCAGCGGCATCACCAGCCTCCCCTAAACAAGGTCGCCTTCTCCATTGCGGGGTGGCTCCTGCGGTTTCTGCCACAGTGGCAAGCAATCTCCTTGTGCCCTTGGATCCTCTCGATCATTTGGGAGGGTCTACGCTTGGAATTCGAGAGCCAGCCCCTCCGTGTCTTCGAGTCCTCTCCCTTCCTCAGGGGGACTCTCGCACGGTTTTTTCTTGTTGGGTCTGCGACACCTGTTGGATTCGGGTGTGGGGTCCCCGGTTCCTCCTGGAGAGGAGGACAGGGGCGCTACTCCAGGTTGTTGTGGACCTCCAGAACGCGTATTCTCATGTCCCCATTCACCCGTCCCACAAGCGCTTTCTGCGATTCACGATCTCCGGGGCAGGCGGGACGGTCCATTCACGGCTTAATGTGCTGCCCTTTGGGATTTCGTCGGCCCCAGAGGTTACCAAACTCATGGGGGAAGCGATCACATTCATCCAGACCCAGGGGATATGTGTGCTTCCCTATTTAGACGACATGTTGGTGGTGGCTCCTTCGGCAGTGCTTCTGCGCACAAAGGACTCCCAACACATTGGAGATTCTTCAGTCCCTGGGATGGGTACCCAATCTTCGGGAATCGGAACGGGTGCTTGCAACCCGACGTCAATTTTTGGGAGTCTTGCTGGCCTCCTCCAGACAGACCTCGTTCCTTCCTGCGGCATATCAGCTTTTGCGCCGCGTGAATCTGACCTGCTTCCGGGCAGGGAGGTCGCCCTCCTTGCGGGAAGCAATGTCCCTGTCAGGGGCCATGATGGCCTGCATTCAGTCAGTAACATGGGCTCAGGCTCCTTCCCGACTGCTCCAGGAACACATACTGAGTTCCTGGGACAGACGTCAGGATTCCTTAAACTCGCGGGTCCGGACCCCGGTGCGGGTGGTAACCTCGCTTTCCTGGGGATGAATCCCAGACACCTTCCTGTGACCTCCGTTCCCGATTGGGGCACGATGGTAGTTCGCACACCGTTCCAGGGGATTTGGAGTCGCTCGGTCAGTCGCCAGTCTTCAAACTTCTGGCAGTGGAGGAAGCGCTTCTTGCTGCAGCTCACGTTCTCCGGGGTCATCATGTCTGACGGGACCTTGACAATGTGACTACGGTTGCTTTCTTGCGGTACCAATGCGGTACTCGTGGCTTACACTTGCAGGGGCTGGCAAGACTGTTCTTTTTGTGGGCAGTATGCCATCTTCTCTCCTCCTCGGCAGTACATCTGAAACGAATGGCCAATGTACAGGCAGATTTCTTGAGCCGCACGGAGGTCCACCCAGGAGAATGGTGCTTCCATCCGGAAGTATTTCGCTCTCTTACGGACAGGTGGGGTGTCCTTTCGATCGACCTGTTCGCTTCGGGCTCGAATACAAAGGTGCCAACCTTTTTCTCCCTGACGCGGTTGGACCATCCTCGGGGGCTGGACGCTTTTGCCCATCCCTGGGACTTCCGGTTGGTGTATGCATTTCCTCCACTCCCGCCACTTCCCAAGACGTTGCAACGGATTCGGGCGGAGGGGGTGACACTATCCTGGTGGCTCCCCTGGGGCCCAAACTGGCGTGGTACGACGCCATCCGAGACCTGGGCCTGGAGGGACCGATTGTGTTAGCCCAGTCTTAACCTACTGTCCCAGGGTCCTCTGTTTCACCCGGGCCCTCAGTGGCTCATTCGGGCGGCCTGGCTGTTGCGGCCGGGATCCTGAGGACCAAGGGTCTCTCCCAGGCAGTGATCCGCACGCTTCAGCAGAGCAGGAAGCCTGTGACAAACGCTATTTATGGGAGGGCTGGAATCGGTTCCTGTCCTGATGTGCTCCTTCCATCCCGACCATGCATCATCCTAATGTGGCCCAACTCTTGGATTTTTGCAGCGTAGCTTGGATTTGGGGCTTCGGCCGAGCACTCTTTAAGTCCAGAGGTCGGCACTTGGGGCGGTTTTTGCCAGGATCTTGCTTCCCATCCATGGCTCAAGCAGTTTTTTCTTCTGCTTGGGGGTGGCGTCCCCGGATTCGGCCTTCTGTCCCTCCCTGGGATTTGATGCTTGTTCTCCAAGGGCTTGCTCAAAGTCCCTTTGCACCCTTGTCTGCTGCATCCCTTACGTCTCTCTCTCACAAGGTGGCGTTTTTGGTGGCCATCTCTTCTGCTCCAGAGTTGGAGAACTGCAGGCACTCTCTGTCCGGGCTCCGTGCCTCGTGGTGTCCGTTGTTCACATTACGCTTCGGTTGCATTCATCTTTTTTTCTGAAAGTTGTCAGCTTTCCATCGGTCCCAGGATGTGGTTCTGCCTTCAATTTGTCAATCTCCTGCTAATGCGGCTGAGGCCGTGTTTCACTCCTTGGATGTACGTCGAACTGTCCTCCTCTATCTCCGAGAGTCTGCTTCCTGCAGGTTAGATCAGAACCTGTTTGTTCGGCTTTTGGGAATAATACAGGGAAGAAGACTTCCCAGGCTACCATCACTTCCTGGATCAGGAAGGTGATCTGTGAGGTCTACGTCGCTCCGGTCCTTGCTCCTCCGGTGGGGTTGAAGGCTCCTTCAACTCGGGCTGCTGCTACTCCCTGGACGGAGCAGGCTGGAGCTTCATCGGAGCTGATTTGCAGAGCGGCTACATGGTAGTCTCTCCTCTCTTTTTCTCGCCTCTATAGGTTAGATCTGTCCTTCAGTCGGGATCTGTCCTTTGGTAGGAGAATCCTACAGGCAATAGTCCCACCCTGAGGAGTATCGGTGGTATTCCTCCAATGCTGTCGTGGAAGGCGAATGGAGAAAACTGAATTAGTCCTTACCGGTAATTCCTTTTCTTGGAGCCTTCCACGACAGCATCAGTTCCCCCCCTTGTTGGTGTTTGATTCCGGTTTGTATCAGATAATCCATGGCTAAGTGTGATCTTGGTAAACACTGGAGTACTGAGGAAGGGGAGGGGCTTTTAACCTCTCTGTGTTCCTGTCCCCCAATAGGGCGTGGACGACATCCTCCAATGCTGTCGTGGAAGGCTCCAAGAAAAGGAATTACCGGTAAGGACTAATTCAGTTTTTGCACAGGAGCGGCTGGATAATACCATTTACAGTCACGTCTATGGGACCTCCTGCAATGAGGTCTTCTTGATACATTACATGTAAATCCATAGCTCTAATATTTCATAGTCATGTAGTATTGTTTTTATAATGAACTCTGCTATACCAGGCTATGTCACCCAGCCAAAGCCTTTAGTGTGACTTGTCAGTGGCTGGTCTTCATGAGGTTATTTTAGGCCAATGGTTTAACAAAAAAAAAAAGCCAAATTGCAGACAGGTTGCATTCAAGTTATGGCCACTTTACACTTCCCGATATCGTCGTCTAACTTCGATAAAAAGTCACGTGGTTCGTGCGTTGGTGCCGATATCGCTCGTGCGTTGTGTGGTGTAAATGTGCAATTTGATGCAAGAACGATGTAAAACCGATATCGGGGAAGAATCGTGCAGGCTCTCCAACTGCCCGCTATTGGATAGACAATCTGGCAGGATCGTGCTATGTGACAGCCCAACACGGACTTGGAGAGCAACTTCCCCTATTCACTCCCATGTTAAATGGGCGTTCCCTGGTTCGCTGGTACAAGGGGGCGTAGACATCGCAGTTGTGTTGCCTGCCGATATCTCCCTGTGTGACAGCTCCTATATGATCTTGGATTTTAGCCAAAAAAATGTGCGCTCCCGCACTGTTGTATACAATATCGAAACGATGTTGGGACGTGTAAAGTGGCCATCAGAATCCGTGCTCCCAACAGGTTTATGTTTTTTTTTGCCATGGTTGTGTTGTGGTCACATTAGATTATGGATTTGTAAAATATCTCCCTCTTCATACCCGTCTGTGTACTTCTAGCTTAATGGCACATTTGGATGAGCCGACAATAAGTGAACATGTTTTCATAACAATCCTTTTTCCCAATTATTGGCTGAAGTAAACATGAAAATGAACGAGAGCAATGCTTGTTCTCCACATGGTCAGATCATTTATATCAGCATAAAAATCATCTTTATCAGCGGCACAGCACCCATCGTAAACAAGCGATGTGCTGCCGATAATGTGTGGAGGCAGAATGATTATTAATAAATAAGGGTGCCTTCACATTAGCGTTTGCCGCCGCAGCGTTCGTTGCAGATAATAATTAAACAATCCGCATGCGGATTGCGCACCTATATTTAACATGGAGTCCGCTATCGTCCGCAAGTTGCTGCGTTTGGTGCGTATTGCTGCGTATGGCCGCATATGCGTACGAGTTTCTTGAAAATCCTCCGCCTCTGGACGCAACATGTTGCATTTTTTGGAGTATGAAAAATCCGCAACCATCCGCATGCGGACACCTGCGGATATTATTAGCATTGCTGTCTATGGATACGCAAGGCTAAGCAACACATTTCGTATGACTTGTTTTGGGACTCATGCGGACAGCATAGTGCGCATGCCCAGAAAAGGTTTAAAGGTAGACGCCCCCTCTCCACCCATGCCTCTGCCCATAAACATCTACAAGCACGTGTGCCGCACAACTGTTGGCTGGGTGTATTATGCATTTGCCTTTAGTCACTCCTAAATGGGAGTTCCTATGAAGCAGGAAGGCGGATACTTCCTAAAGTTTTGTCGTACGCATGCGGAGAATAAACGCATGCCGATGCATAAACGCATGCATACGCAAGGAAACGCTGCATTTTTTAATAGGATTTTGGATGCACTTGCATATAAAAAACCGTGCGTTTGACTGCGTATGCATGCATATTGCCTTGCGGATACGCATGCGCATCATACGCTGCGGCGGCAAACGCTAATGTGAAGGCACCCTAAGTGAGCACAAATCAACCTCTATATGGACATGGGTCAGGATCGGCATATCTAAATGGATCTTTACAGGATTAGCGGATGCTCCCAAATGTGATTGCAAGGGGCTCTTCTACTGACAATATCTCGTTTGCAGCTATGTATAGATTCAGCAGTCTGGATTTATTCAAAATTACCGTATGTGATAGGCAGCAAGATAAAATGTAAACTTGTAGGTACTGTTCAGCTGAAGTGAGAATGTGTCTATCATATGTTATGTCTTTCTAAAGAGTTTACCAGCTTCATGTCTTTACTTAAAAAAGATTAGAAATGATTGCTCAGTGTGTGTAAATTAAAGGGGGTTTCTGTTTTCTTAGGCTGGAGTCACACCGGCTTAAGGCATCGGATGCGATATGCTAATGACCATCGGCTCAGGTTCCTGCGATCAAATCACAGATTAAGCTCCCCATTAATTACCGCCCACGACATATGTAGTGCTGTACTCGCGTTGCTGCCGAGTGCAGTGCAATGTTTCACTCGCACCCATAGACATTTATGGGTGCGCATGATTTGAGACTTGCAATCGCAGCATGCTGCACTTTTTTTTTTCCCTCAGTTCGTATAGGGTTGAGGAAATACTTGCAGGTCTGAGTTATATGATTGCATTTGGGCCCATGTTTGACAATGTAAAATTTGCTCACAATCACACTCGTGTTAGTCGCACGCCAAGTGTGACTTCAGCCATTAAGTCAAAATAGCATTGCATTAACTGATCGGATGCCTAAGCGGTCTGTACCTACATAATTCTGCTTATATATTTTATATGCCCTATGTGCATTTCCTTACCACAGGGTCACATGGTACTACCTGAGGTGACATCAGTGATGCTGATCCTACATCACCACAACTGCTCATCATTAATTCTGAGTTTTTGCTTTTCCTGAACCTGTACCTTGCCCTGTGTGCAGTCAGATAGGAGCAGTGCACTGTCCAGGGGTCAACTGAACCATCCGGGGAGGGGAAAGGAGCTCAGGACCTAGTCCTCACTAATCTGCAGACAACTAAAGTGCCTGTCAAATTATTAAAAAAAATCATGTTCAAAGTTTAATTACCGTACTCTCTAAAATAAACTAATTGTTTTGTGCAGTAAAATTTGTCCCTAGTGCATATTGCACGTGTCTTGTCCCTGTGTTTTTCTCACATTGAACAAAAAATAAGAAATCTTGTCAATTCCTGGTGTTTTTTTCTTGCATGCAGGATTTATTGGAAGCAGAAATATCTCCTTTAATCACAAATAATTATGCCCCAACATTCTGTGTGCAGATACCTTTAGTAACAGTTGTACCTGATGATCAGCAGGATGCCAGTGTTATTTAGTAGGAAGATCTTTCCTGCCATATATGAGCGCTTGGTTCGGTCGAGCTTCTATATGTGTTCTGCTGTGAAACCGGAAAAACCACTGCTAGACATTTGTGGTAGTAACCCCAAAAAACATAAGGATCGGGCATTGATATTCCAAGTACCTAATGCTGGAAAGTCAGGAGGTCTCCAAACTCCGCAAATGGTCTCCTGGTCCTGCTAAAATTGATGGGTATGGCCGTTCTTGATCTAATGTGATTGGGGGCCTTTAGACCCCCACCTATCTTAATATTGAAGGTGTAGAACATCAGTCAGTAGCTGTTCTGTCCCGTTAGTAGTTTCCTATGATCAGTACTTGATGCTTGTTCACAGCAGAGATGACACAAGCTTCACTTCTCCTTCGCTCCTGCTTTCTTTAGCACATCTCCAGTTATTTTATTGATGATCGCTGCTCTGACACATCCAGTATTTGAGATTGTTCACATGGAAACGTTCCATGGTGGCTTTACTTTGTTTGTGTCCTGGTTAAATGAGATCTTTGAGGACAAGTTCTTGTGCTAATAAGAGATGAGACGCTAGACGTTGGCCTGTTATCTTATTAGTGTGGGTGTATGAAGGGCTTAGGCATTGGAGTAGAACACAAGTGTCAAGTTGTTGGACAGTTTCTTGGTGTATTGATGACCTGGACCGGATTTATCTTTTTTTTTTTTTCAAGTGTTTAAAATTGGTTAAAAACTTTTAATGTGTCTGAAAGGTGGAGACAAAACTCTACCCTGAAAATTGCATGTCCCCATAGGCAAAAATGCTGCGGGTTTAATTGCAGAAATACTGATATTTTCACACAAATTTCACTTTTCATTGCAAAGGACTAAGGCTGGGTTCACATTAGGGTTCCCCTTCACAGCGTTCTGCGGAGGGGAATCGCCATGTGTGCGCAGCGGCCGCCAGCTCCTATCTTTATAATGGGAGCGCACGGTGCTGCGCATGACCGTGCGCACCCATTCACTCCTACATGTGATCTGTGCGCAGGCGGAAGCCTGCGCACAAATCACACAGTCCCGTCCTCACTATGGACACGACATGTTGCATTCCTGGTGCGGACAAGAGTGTGTGATCTGTGCGCAGGCATCCGCCTGCGCACAGATCACATGTAGGAGTGAATGGGTGCGCACGGTCTTGCGCTGTCAAGCGCAGCACCGTGCGCTCCCATTATAAAGATAGGAGCTGGTGGCCGCTGCGCACACATGGCGATTCCCCTCCGCAGAACGCTGCGGAGGGGAACGCTAATGTGAAGCTAGCCTAATCCGCAGACTAAAGTGACGAGCTGAGAATTTTATATCCACTCTTTTAACGCTGCAGATTTCAAACTGCTATCCACAAAGCTGCAATTATATAGAAAATCAAGATGATGGAAAATCTGCCACTCATACAATCTTTGTGCACATGCCCTTACAATATTAATTTGGACACATTTAATTAAATGTCGCCAGGTTAAAAATATTCATTTTTATTCTCTTTTATTCCTGATGCTTACTTACCGTATATACTCGTGTATAAGCCGACCCGTGTATAAGCCGACCCCCCTACTTTTGCCCCCAAAACCTGGGAAAACCTATTGACTCGTGTATAAGCCGAGGGTGGACCCCAGCACAGGTATACAGCCCCCAGCAGTGTGGTATACAGGCCCCCCAATGGTAGTATACAGCAGCCTCCCCAGTGGCATATACAGGCCCCAGTAGTATATACAGCAACCCCAGTGGTATACAGCAGCCTCCCCAGTGGTATATACAGCAGCCTCCCCAGTGGTATATACAGCAGCCCCAGTGGTATATACAGCAGCCCCAGTGGTATATACAGCAGCCCCAGTGGTATATACAGCAGCCCCAGTGGTATATACAGCAGCCCCAGTGGTATATACAGCAGCCCCAGTGGTATATACAGCAGCCCCAGTGGTATATACAGCAGCCCCAGTGGTATATACAGCAGCCCCAGTGGTATATACAGCAGCCCCAGTGGTATATACAGCAGCCCCAGTGGTATATACAGCAGCCCCAGTGGTATACAGGCCTCAGCAGTATATACAGCAGCCCCCAGGGGTTATACAGCACCCCCCAGGGGTTATACAGCGGCCCCCAGGGGGTACCCAGCGGCCCCCTGGGGGTACCCAGCAGCCCTCAGGGGGTACCAACAGCCCCCAGGGGGTACCCAGCAGCCCCCAGGGGGTACCCAGCAGCCCCCTGGGGGTACCAACAGCCCCCTTGGGGTACCCAACAGCCCCCAGGGGGTACCCAACAGCCCCCAGGGGGTACCCAGCAGCCCCCAGGGGGTACCCAGCAGCCCCCAGGGGGTACCCAGCAGCCCCCAGGGGGTACCCACAGCCCCCAGGGGGGTACCCACAGCCCCCTGGGGGTACCCAGCAGCCCCCAGGGGGTACCCAGCAGCCCCCTGGGGGTACCAACAGCCCCCAAAAGCTGGCACTGTCCCCCCTTGTAAGGTTCCCCCCCCCCCCCCCCCGCTGCTTATACATTACCATCCCGGTGTTCTGATCGGCGCCGCTCCTCGGTGCTTCTTCTTCATCCTCCTGTCCTCGCTGGCTGCATCCGGGATCTCCGGCCGTCGCATATGACGTCATCACGCAACGGCCGGAGATCCCGGATGCAGCCAGCGAGGACGGGAGGATGAAGAAGAAGCACCGAGGAGCGGCGCCATCAGAACACCGGGATGGTAATGTATAAGCAGCGGGGGGGGCCCTTACAAGGGGGGACAGTGCCAGCTTTTGGGGGGCCATATGCACTGCTTCCCCCTGCCGCTGATTGACAGGGGGAAGCAGTGCATATATAATGAGCAGCCCCACGTGACGGGGCCGCTCATACAGCAGCCCCCCCCCCCCGCCTCCTCAGCTCCCACCACGCAGTCTACCGTAGTGACTCGTGTATAAGCCGAGGGGGGGACTTTTCAGCCCAAATTTTGGGCTGAAAAACTCGGCTTATACACGAGTATATACGGTAAGTATTTTGGTTTTTACAGCTGCCATTTGGTTCCAGCAATATGGACCTTATTATTTAGTGCCAATGTTTTTGGTGCCCACTAGGGGGTGTAAGTCACCAGATTTTCAGTGGGTGTGTCCTTAGGTTTCTTTGCATAATTATCCTGTGAGCCACACCTACTTGTAAAGACCTTAAAATTACTCTAAATAAAAAGGCCCATATCTCTGGACCCGTATATGACGGGTGTTCTAAAAAATAAAAAAAAAACATTGTACACAGAGGGACAGTGGGAATAAAATAAGGGCAGACACGGCCACTTTTCTCTTGCTGACAGATCCGTTTTGAGAACATTGTTATGTGTGTGATGTAACCTTGTGTTTTTTCTTCTTCCATGAACAGATCTGAGGAAGCAGGCCCGGCAGCTGGAAAACGAACTAGATCTGAAATTAGTGTCCTTTAGCAAACTCTGTACAAGCTACTCCCACAGTAACTCCAGAGAGGGAAGACGCGACAGGTATAGGTACTACCTGATTTTATTTTTATCAACTCCTTTTTCTTTCCTTTGGGTCCATTTTTACTATTAGTTTTTACCTTTTATATTAAAATTCTAATGACTAATTCATCACCATTTGTTCCAAGCCTTAGTAATAAATGGAAGGAAACTACAGTAATAAAACTATTCTATATACAGTACAGACCAAAGGTTTGGACACACCTTCTCATTTAAAGAGTTTTCTTTATTTTTATGACTATGAAAATTGTAGATTCACACTGAAGGCATCAAAACTATGAATTAACACATGTGGAATTATATACTTAACAAAAAAGTGTGAAACAACTGAAAATATGTCTTATATTCTAGGTTCTTCAAAGTAGCCACCTTTTGCTGTGATTACTGCTTTGCACACTCTTGGCATTCTCTTGATGAGCTTCAAGAGATAGTCACCGGAAATGGTTTTCACTTGACAGGTATGCCCTGTCAGGTTTAATAAGTGGGATTTCTTGCCTTATAAATGGGGTTGGGACCATCAGTTGTGTTGTGCAGAAGTCTGGTGGATACACAGCTGATAGTCCTGCTGAATAGACAGTTAGCTGCTTTTTTCTTGCCATAATACAAATTCTAAGTAAAGAAAAATGAGTGGCCATCATTACTTTAAGAAATGAAGGTCAGTCAGTCCGAAAAATTGGGAAAACTTTGAAAGTGTCCCCAAGTGCAGTTGCACAAACCATCAAGCGCTGCAAAGAAACTGGCTCACATGAGGACTGCCCCAGGAAAGGAAGACCAAGAGTCACCTCTGCTGCAGAGGATAAGTTCATCCGAATCACCAGCTTCAGAAATCGCAGGTTATCAGCAGCTCAGATTAGAGACCAGGTCAATGCCACACAGAGTTCTAGCAGCAGACACATCTCTACAACAACTGTTAAGAGGATACTTTGTGCAGCAGGCCTTCATGGTAAAATAGCTGCCAGGAAACCACTGCTAAGGACAGGCAACAAGCAGAAGACACTTGTTTGGGCTAAAGAACACACGGAATGGACATTAGACCAGTGGAAATCTGTGCTTTGGTCTGATGAGTCTAAATTTGAGATATTTGGTTCCAACCACCGTGTCTTTGTGTGACGCAGAAAAGGTGAACGGGTGGACTCTACGTGCCTGGTTCCCACCGTGAAGCATGGAGGAGGAGGTGTGATGGTGATGGGGTGCTACACCAGATGACCTGGCCTCCACAGTTAACAGACCTGAACCCAATCGAGATGGTTTGGGGTGAGTTGGACCGCAGAGTGATGGCAAAAGGGCCAACAAGTGCTAAGCATCTCTGGGAACTCCTTCAAGACTGTTGGAACACCATTTCCGGTGAATACCTCTTGAAGCTCATCAAGAGAATGCCAAGAGTGTGCAAAGCAGTAATCAAAGCAAAAGGTGGCTACTTTGAAGAACCTAGAATATAAGACATATTTTCAGTTGTTT
>JARQOC010003364.1:0-16942 GCA_033576535.1 Allobates femoralis | reverse complement strand
TTTGGAAGTCTAGTGTTTGCTAATAATAGCAGTTCTGATGTCCTCAGACAGCTTATTTGTCTTCACCATTGTGACAAAGGAACAGGGCCTAATATGTGTTTTTTTTAAAGCACTGAAGTCCTCATTCATTGGCTAATTCATGTCACATGGGCGTCAACAATTTATTACAGGCGATTCTCATTTGTAAGTTACTACAGGCGAGTCAAAATGTGTTTCCAAACTAATCTAATTTAAAGGGTGTCAATACTAGTATCACAGCAAGCTTTAAGTTTTTACATTTTTTCCTCCCATTGTTTTTTGTTTTAAATTGTTGTTTATCATTTGCTTTTTTTTATTCAACATGAGTGCCTATACAAAAAAGCTATTTCACTTAATTCATTTTTTCAGGAGATATTCTACAATATGTACTTAAACTTCATGGGTGCCAATAACAATGAGCAGGACTATAAGTTACACTTGCATCATTTTTTGTCGTAAAGTGTTTTTTTTGTGAGGTGCGGGGGTTTCTAACATCTTTTGTCCACTGTTTTATTTATTAAGAACTAGCGGTGTTGCCTAGGATGGTAACTAACTGTTCTTAGCTATGACAAAATAGAATGGGTTAAGAAAGTCTTGCTTCTCTCTGCTGAGATACACAGGCTGCAAGTGTAATACAGAGGCTATGTGTGGGCTCCTGCTGTAATACAGGAGGCAGTGTGCGGCCTCCTGCTGAATACTGGGGGGTGTACACAGCCTCATTCTGAATAATTGGGGGGTGCGTGGCCTTCTGCTATATACTGGGGGCTGTGTGGCCTGCTGCTGTATACTGGGAGCTGTGTGTGGCCATCTGCTGTATACAGCGGTTGTAAGTGGTCTCCTTCTGTATTCTCAGCGCTGTGTGTGGCCTCCTGCTGTATACTGGGCGCTTTGTGGCCTCCTTCTGTATACTGGGGGCTGTGAGGCTTCCTGCTGTATACTGGAGGCAGTGTGCGGCAAGTTGTTATAGCAAAGAGGTGTTTTAGCCGATATGGGGTTTGTGTGGCTTATTGAAAGTCATGTCCCAGTATGCGCCATTTTCCCTGAATGTTTCAAAGACATGCATAAGCTGTGTTATACTATGAATGTCCTTCATTGCCTATAGCAACCAATCAGAAGCTGAGCTGTGATTGGTTGTCATAGGCCACCTGATAAATATCCAGGCTAACTGTCAAAACAGGCAAGGCAGTATCTATTACCTCAGACATACAAACAGTAAATAGGCCTATTTTTGACAACTGTCTGTAAAGCTTTATATATTAGAGTAGCCAGAAATTTGCTAGCAGTAACAGTCTGAAAAATGTCTAGGTTACCTATTTTAACAGCTTGGTATCTTTGAAAACCTGAAGCTGTTCAAAGAAGCTCAAAATACTGAACATATACACAGAGGGTGCAGTGTTATAGAGTAGATCTGCCTTAAATAGATCATAGTTTGAGTTGTCAGTAAGTGAAGTGACAATTAAAAGTGCCGCATTAATAGAAAGGTGTCCTCTACAGTTGGGGTTCTCCAGTAAGAGGGAGATTGCATTACAAAGGCTCTAACCACACATTCCAGTCCCCTAAATTACTGAGGAAGGCACTGAAATGTTGGAATCGACTCCTAGAAACAGATTTGTCTCCTCCCTGTTCCCACACCAAAAACAAAATGGTTGCTGCAGACTGGGATAAAGTGGGCCGATCGCCCTATCGGGACTTCTTAGTGGCTTAGCCACAGAAGTCACCTCTGGATCTGCACTCAACCTGGCTAGTTGCCTCAGTTCGTCAGGTCTCTCCCTGTGGGATCATTGCTCCATTAGCCGCTGGGACACTGGACCATCAGACAAGGCGTCGCATTCGCGCTTAGTCGCGTGTTGATTTCATTACCCCCACCTCAGTCTTCAGCCGATCTCTTTTGTTTACATATGTGTTTATTGTTGTTGCATGTTTTTCCCCTCCTCCCCCTCACTCCCCCTCGCCTTGACCTGTCCTGCCAACCCAATTTCCTCAGATTCTGCCTTGGAACTCTTCAGTACGAGTGTGAAAATTGTATCATTTAATATGAAAGGTTTGAACTCTCCAGCGAAACCTTCTATGTTCTGGAGAAAGGTGTGTAAGTCCAAGGCGGATTATTATGTGTCCTAGAGACTAATTTGCTACAAGAAGACAACCATCGACTGAACCACCGTCTATTTACCAATATGTTTTTTGCTAATTACTCTTCATAAAAGGCAGGAGTCTTTATATTGGTCAGAAACTCGGTTCCATTTCAACTGATTAATTGAACTACAAACTCATCTGGTAGATGTATTATTCTGACTTTGTTCTCTTTCAGGCGTTATAGTAACAATTGCTAATGTCTATTCGCCAAATTGTTCTCAACCGAAATATCTCCGCGCCTTTCTCTAAAAAGTCTAAGGGGTGGCCCAAGGTATGAAAATTGTCTGTGGGGATTTTAACATCACTCCAAGCTGGGACCAGGACTGCTTGGCTAGGACCCCAAGTGGGAGGCGAAAAATGGGGGTTCTGTGCCGAAAATCGCACCTCCACGATATCTGGTGCTACCATCATGCGTCCGACAGTGATTACTCCTTCTCGAATAGACACAGGTCCTACTCCAGAATTGATTATTTCCTAGTAGATAGTGGGACTCTCTCTGCATGTTTTTCTGTGGAAGTGGGACTGATTATTTGGTCAGATCATGCACCATGAGCTTGGCGATAGTTGTGGAGAGACGTGTCCCTCCCACCACCCCGCAGAGTCCACCCCTGGGATTACTGAAGAGGTCAAAAAAAGCTTGACTGAGTTTTCCCTTTTAATTGACAATGGAGAGGTTTCTGACGAGACACTATGGGCATCGCACAAGGCGTATGTCAGAGGGGTTCTCTTACAAAAGGCCTCTCAAATCAAAAAAGCAAGGGACCTAAAGAGATCCTAGCTACTTTCACACCTCCAGCAGCTGGAGGTGGTGAATAAAATAAGCCCAACCCCTAAAGGCTCTAGCCAGATTATGCAGGTCAGATTCCAGCTCTGGGCCTTCCTAATTGCTCAGCATGAAAAATCCCTTAGACGCCTCAAAACCTTGTTTTACGCTTCTGGGGATGGTGCCGGGGCACTCATTGCGAGGAGAATTAAGAAAAGGGACCCAGAGGTATGATAGAGAAGATAGCCAACTCCAGCGGGAAAACTGTCAGGAACCCGTTAGAAATAGCAGAAGTTTTTGCCCAATATTACTCACAGCTCTACAACCTCAGAGAGGACCTCCTTGTCCACCAACCATTCCGGGAGGAGATAGTTATTTTTAGCAGGTCTGGACCTACCTCAGGTGACAAGAGACTCAACTGAAAATTCTAAATGCGCCATTCTCTACATCGGAGGTGGAAGCTGTAATTAAATCTACTAAACATCACTCCGCTACCGGCCCTCATGGGCTCCTTAACGAATTGTCCCAAATACATTTGCCCCATATTTATCTAGAATCTTTAGGTCACTGGCAAAGATTTGAATCAATCCCCTCCCTGAATTTGAAAGCCACTATTGTAGCGATCCCCAAACCTGGTAAAACTCCGGACTCCCATGGTAACTACCGGCCCATACATCTTTACTTAATTGTGACATCAAGGTTGTTTCGTGGCGAACAGGCTGCAGGGCGTGATTCCTTGCTTGGTGAATCCAGACCAGGTGGGTTTCATGGTGGACCGGCAGACTAAGGATGGCTCTAGGAGAACCTTATTAAAGTGGCAGAGTTGAGTGGAGTCCCCAGTGTATTCCTGTCCTTAGAAGCAGAAAAAGCATTCAACAGGGTACACAGGGGATACCTTGAGTTGGTGGTGAGAAAATTTGGGCTCACTGGGCCATTTCTTTTGACAGTCCTGTCACCTTACTCCAATAATAATGCTAGTGTCCTCTCCTCAGGTTTTCTTTTGCCTAGCTTCACTATCTCCAACGCGTCAAGTCTGCTCGCTCTCACCTGTCATCTTCAACTTGGCAGTAGAGCCACTGGCTGCCTCGATTCGCTCTAATGTGGGGATCTTGGGCATCCAAGTGGGTCTAAGAAGTAACGTCATTGGCTTTTACGCAGATGATATAATTATATCTTGTACCAATATTGAAAAATACCTTCCAGCGATAATGGCGAACCTGGCCCTCTATTCTAATATTTCCTACTACAAACTTAATGCATCTAAATCGGTAATTCTCCCGATTCAGGTTCCCCAGCTACTTATTGCCTGTTTACAAGTTGAGTATCCCTTTAAATGGGTCTTAGATGGTATCCCTTATTTAGGCATTCTCTTGACTCCCTCTAAATGGGCGGCGGGATCCTTTTGTGGACTGCTAGAGTACACGCAATTAAGATGCTTCTCCTTCCAAAAATACTGGTAGGTGCATCCCGATCGCCACTCCTAGTCAACTTACGGCCAGACTACAAAAATTAGTTAAATGCTATGTGTGGACAAATATAAAACCTTGGGTGGCACGCAAAATCATGTTCCTTCCATGTTGTAGTGGAGGGATGGGCGTCTCCAACTTAGCTGAATATCATACTAGAAGACTTGGTGGCATTCCCCACCTCTGTCGGGGTGGGTTTAGATCTAGTCCCACTTTGCTAAGGGGAGCTACCTCCGAACAGCGTTGTCTTCAGAGATGTTACAGCCTACAGAGGTGACCCCCTTCCCTGGAGACTATGCAGGTTATGTTTTCTACTGAGGAGGGGGGGGTTGGCAGGTAGATCTCTCTCTCCCCTCAGGAAATACAAATTAGGGCCCTCCAGGTCCATGTTCCCTTTCTGAACTTGAAAACATAGGAGGGGGAAGGGGTCCGTTCTCTCGAAGATCTTCTGTGTGATGGAGATATTCTTACCTTAGATTCCCTTACTACAAAATATCCAAAAACTAGTACCATGTTATACCAATATTTGCAGCCAAGACATTTCTTAGGCTCAATCTCGTATGTGAGAGGCCTAAAGAATACACCAATAACCAAGGTGTATCAAACACTCATACTGCCACACCCGCTTCACACTAAACGACTTGCAGGAATATATAAAGCCTTATTAGCTTCACCCACTTCTTCGAAACTTAAGTATATGACAAAGTGGGAGGAGGATTTGCGTTTCCCGGCCTCCACAAAGGATTAGCGATGGGCTTGATAGAGGTACAGAGGGCGACCAGATGCATTAATCATTTGGAGAACTTGAAGAAAATTCATCTTCGCTGGTATTCCACCCCGTCACGATTGACTCACTTTGGCTCTGGCCTCTCTCCTTTGTGCTGGAGACAATGTGGGGAGAGAGGCTCACTGCCCCACATGTGGTGGTCTTGCCCGAAAATCACCCCGTATTGGATTTTGGTAGCTAGTCTCTTAAAGCCGGTCTCAGGGATAGACTAGGATCTCCCCCCCCAATTGGCTTTACTGAACTTTGGGATAGATCACTTTCCTCCTGAACTCTGAGGGCCAGTCTCTTATGTATAATAGCTTCCAGACTATGTGTAGCAAGTGGAAATCGCATGTTCCCCCCTCGCTAAGTGAGGTTGCAGAGAAGACTAACGCTATCTTCCAACATGAATACCATTTAGCCTTGGATTGCCGGAGTAAGCGTAAGGCCCTAAGTAGCTGGTTTGTTTGAGCGTCTCAGCCCCCGGTCCCCCAGAGATAACTTCATCCCCTCAATTTTGGATTTACTCTTAATTTATGAAAATTAATGTTTTCATCTTTTGGCAGGATGTTCCTTCCCACCTCCTTTAGTTGTCCCCCTATTCCCTGCTCCCCCTCCTCCCCCCTCTGCCTTCCTTCCCCCATTTTCTGTGTTAATAATGTCCTGTTTCATTGTCCTCTTGTTACGTACGTTTATACTGGTCTGTGAGGTTTCTTGTTAAAACTTTTCAATAGAAACTTAATGGAAAAAAAAGTGCCGCATGAATGCAAATACGGCCCTGGGTGTGGCAACTGGCGCACCATTTGTTTGATGCTTTAACATTAGTAAAATGACATACATTGAATTTTTGTATTTACAAGAAATTATTTATTAACTTTTGAGTTACATTTTTGAATTTACAAGACTATACTGTTTACATATTAACCAACCCTCCGCCAACATGCATACTAGTTAAATGCACTGTATAATGTTTGTCATACAATTTTTCCACATTCTTTAAAGAAAATGTTTAAAACAAATTATAAAAATATATATACCAAAAAAACCTTTTCTCTCAAATCCAAATTTAGGGTAATCACACTGCAGTTTTTTCCCTGATCAGGTTCCATCAGGTTTGTGTGCTGGAACCAGGAGAGAAACTTACAGAGAAAAACTATAATTAAAAGATTTACACCTGTTCTGAGTTTTGGAGACGCTCCTGGTTTTGGCACACAAACCGGATCGAACTCAATCAGGAAAAAAACTGCAGCGTGAAACCGGCCTAAAGAAATGGGAGACCAGACTTGAAATTGGATAGTGCTCTTTTTTATTATTGAATTAAATAAGTACAGGTGAGAAGCAAACAGCAGAAAGGTAATATACCGTGTTTCCCCGAAAATAAGACAGCGTCTTATATTAATTTTTGCTCCTAAAGATGCGCCATGTCTTATTTTCGGGGGTCGCTTACTTTTATCATCCCCTTGCGGCCCCCAATAGAGTAAACCCATCATCCCCCAATATGGTATCAGGGACACACACACACAGGGGCACACAAACACACACAGGGGCACAAACACAGGGGCACACAAACACACACAGGGGCACACACGGAGACACACAAACAGGGGCACACACACACACACACACACACACACAGGGGCACACACACAGGAGCACACACACACAGACAGGGACACTTCTCACCGGTCCCTGCTGCATTTCGGTGCCGCTCTCAGCTGCCCGTCGCTGTCCTTGTGGTCGCCGCTGCAAGGAGGACGGCACAACTCTCATCTCCTTGCCGCAGGTGTCGAAGGTGTACGGTGCCACTGGCCCAGCCATTTACAGGCCAGAAGCCGACGTCATGCAGCACATGGCCTGTGATTGGCCGCTGGGCAGTTCCTGGCTTGTGATTGGCCAGGACAGTGGCGGGGGCTTGAAGAATAGAGCAGTGCCGGTCTACATGCATCTGCGGCACTGCTCACAGCGACGGGCACAGGGACACGAGCGGGGGTGGGCTGGAGGGGTCACAGCTGCATGCTGTGGTAAAATATTGTAAAATAGAGACATGCCTTATTTTCGGGGGGTGCCTTATATTTACAGGCACATTAAACCCCCTGGCATGCCTTACTTTTGGGGGGCGCCCTATTTTAGAGGAAACACGGTACAAAGTATATATATCTCAACCTTCCCCACAAGGTACACTGGTACAATCAATTGATCAAATAATAAATGGGTGGATTATATTTAGGTTGACCAGTATTCGTGGTCAAACCTGTTCAAATATATAATACTGGTAACCAATTAAACAGGCTTTTCTATAAAGTACAGGACACCTAATCAAACATCCGCCATTAGTAACCACAATAAGGTGGATATACTCTTGTACACCATATTCATAAGGTAACAAATAACAGGACCAAAATACTCAAGGGAATTAGAGGGGGAAATCAGAACCTACATCAGAACCTACAAGATGTTACAGCATTGATAAGGCGCCTCCTGACAAAGCTGTTCCCTTCACGGTGAAACGCGTGTTGAGAGTGTCCCCGATCCCGTGCTGCTTCTGTGACTGTCACTATGGCACAAGGTAATGTCTGCTGTTAATGTGTATATTGATAATTATTTACCCTACCTATACTAATATTTTGTGATTTAGCAGCACAATCCGGGGATCTTATCAATGCTGTAACATCTTGTAGCTTCTGACTTCCCCCTCTAATTCCCCTGAGTATTTTGGTCCTGGTATTTATTACCTTATAAATATGGTGTACAAGACTATCTGCACCTTACTTTGGTTACTAATGTCGGATGTTTGATTAGGTGTCCTGTACTTTATAGGATAGCCTGTATAATTGGTTACCAGAATGTTATATTCGAACAGGTTTTGACCACGAATACTGGTCAACCTAAATATAATCCACCCATTTATTATTCGGTCAATTGATTGTACCAGTGTACCTTGTGTGGAAGGTTGAGATATTATATATATATATATATATATATATATACTTTGCATATTACCTTTCTGCTGTTTGTTTCTCACCTGCACTTATTTAATTTAATGTAATAATAAAAAAGAGCACAATGCAATTTCAAGTGTGGTCTCCCATTTCCTTACCCTAAATGTGGATTTGAGAAAAAAGGTTTTTTTGGTATATATATTACCGTATATTGGTTGACCAATTTATAGATAAAATAAATTTGGGTTAAATATTAAAAACATGCTTACCTTAAAACGACCATTTCAAGGATTAGTGTAAACAAAATGGAAAATTTACGAAGAACTGTAAACATCGGCAAGCTAAAAAGACAAAAGTATATTGGATTAAATGTAATGGATTTTTGGCTGTTATATTTTCACAGTTGTTGTTGCTTCACAAACCATGTTTTTCCAAAAATAAGCCCTTGAGACAGGAGTGAGATAGCATGATCCTTGAAGTGACTGTAGCATCAGACAGGAACACCTGGAGGGAAAGAGACCTATCCTCCAAAAGTGTATCTCTGTACTAAAAGAGCCAGTGTACGAATGATTGCCGTCAAGGTATGGGATTATCATCACAGGCATGTGGCAGTTGACAACTTTCCCGGACGGGTCCCCTTCTGGCGACTGCAAGCATAAGGCTCTTCGCCAGCAGAATGGCATATTCCCTAACCCCCACTACTACTTGCTGCCACATTCCTGACTTAGTGTCACGACTCCTTAAAGCCCCTGCAATGTGAGGGAAGGAGATGTGGACCTGCTGAATGGGAAGGTGACCAGTAGAGACTCTGCTGGTGATCCCAAGTCCAGAATGTTGAGAAGCAACCCAGATAGGACTAGAACTATACCTGGTGCTATATTGTGAAAGGAAAATGTGCTCGCTATCTCATGTATGATGTTGTGCCTGAAGAACTGAGGAAATTGTTAAGGAAAAGACTGTTGTTTAATAAGAACTGTTGGTCTCTGCATCAGTTGCCACTGTGGTCCAGTCCTGATCGGCCAAAGGCAACGGAAACATGTGGCCTGCTAAAAAAGGTATGACCTGCACTAGTGGCGTAACTTCAGACCCATGGGCCCTGGTGTGGAAGCTCCAGTGGGGCCCCTAATTATTGCAAATCTTTAATAGTATTAGTCTTTTTCTGTAGGCCAAAGGGACATTTGGGGCCCCCCCAGGCTGCAGCGCCCGGGTGCGATCGCAACCCCTGCACCTATTGTAGTCACGCCCCTGATTTGCACCACATAAACCCAGCCAGGAACAATGTTTTTATGCAGCATGCCTGGGTGTCAAAAGTCAATCCTTTGCCGGTGAATACCGCCCCACACTACACGTATATAGCAATCAAGAAGGCGCAGACTGTAATATAACAATTAGTGCCTGCTATATGGAGACTGTCAGAGACAACCGGCTCTCCAGGCCCGCAGCTACACAATTACTTACAGCTGCGCTACTATGCAGTTGTGTTTTAGAATGTCACTACAGAGTAGGAGGGGAACCGCCCAGACTTTTATAGTCAATAAGCACTCAGACGTCATTAAAGAGTAGCCAACATTTTCATTTTTATTTCATAAATCAATAGTACACATGAAAATAAGCAACTAAGGGTATGTGCCCACTGGACGGTTCTGCATCTTTGCAGACCGTCAGAAAACCGGTTGAGAATTGCAGAAACTGAGTTTTCTGACCTCAGCAGTGTCCATCGTTTTTTGAGCATTTTTTGAGCGGTTTTATAGCGTTTGTACAGCGTTTTATCGGCGGTTTCCTGGCGTTTTTTCTTAGCGTTTTAAAGACTGCTTTTTGTGCACTTGTAAGCTGGAACCGCTGGAAAAATGCTCAAAAGAAGTCACTTGCTCTATCTTTGAAAACCGGTGGAAAACCGGTGAAGAAAGTGGAAAGGAGACAAAAAAAAACGTTCTAATGTACACAGCGTTTTCTAAAATCCATTGACTAGCATCTTAAGCCAACCGCTGGTTAGGATTAACATAAATTAACATAAAACTCAGCGGAAAACGCCGACGGAAAACGCTAAAAAACAGCCCACAAAACGTCCAGTGGGCACATACCCTTAGGGTGCTTTCACACCTGGGATTTTCGTAAAATGCGGCAGTCGCAGTTTTTTTCGTGGCCGCAACTGCCGGAACTGCACTTGTTGCACCTACTGCACACTTACCGCAAGCCCCATAGACAATGCATGGGGCTTGCTCAACTGTGCCGCAAGTGCAGCGGTTAGGGCCCTTTCACATCAGCGGTATTTTCAAATCGCGGCAGATGCGGTGAAAAAACCGCATCTGCCGCGATTACCGCATAACCGCGACACTTGCGGCACACTTGCGGCAAGTGCGGTTTCGGCACTTGCGGCAGGTGCGGCGTTTTTTTCCTCGCCCGCACCTGCCGCATGTGCCGAAACCGCACTTGCCGCACCTGGCGCACCCTTACCGCAAGCCCCATAGACACTGCATGGGGCTTGCTGCAATTGTGCCGCAAGTGTCGCGGTTATGCGGTAATCGCGGCAGATGCGGTTTTTTTCACCACATCTGCCGCGATTTGAAAATACCGCTGATGTGAAAGGGCCCTTAGGGCCCTTTCACATCAGCGTTTTTTTAAATTTGCGGCAGATGCGGTGAAAAAACCGCATCTGCCGCAACTGCTGCATAACGGTTCCACTTGCGGCACGGTTGCGGTTTTTTCCATAGGAAGTATAGGGGGACTTGCGGCAGATGCGGCAAGTGCGGTATTGCACTTGCGGCAGGTGCGGCAGAGAAAAAAACCGCAGTAAGCCGCGGTTTTTTTTCTCTGCCGCACCTGCCGCAAGTGCAATACCGCACTTGCCGCATCTGCCGCAAGTCCCCCTATACTTCCTATGGAAAAAACCGCAACCGTGCCGCAAGTGGAACCGTTATGCGGCAAACGCGGCAGATGCGGTTTTTTCACCGCATCTGCCGCGAATTACGAAAAACGCTGATGTGAAAGGGCCCTTATGCGGTAAATGCGGCAGATGCATATTTTTACCGCGACTGCCGCATTTTACGAAAAACCCAGGTGTGAGAGCATCCTTAGTAATATGTTTTATCAGAGAAATCTGATTCTTTCACCTTTTAGATTTTTCAATCTCAAACTCTGGTGAAATCTATATTCAGTGAAGACAGATTTCCCCATTACTGAGATAAGAAGATGACAGTTGGTGCTTGTAAAATTCTATGTTGAAGGAAGGTGGAGTGGCGAGAGACATTCTGCTACACGTTTTCCTGTAATGCTGGGGTGGGCAGCTCCAGGCCTCGAGGGCCGAACACAGTCCAGGTTTTCTGGATATCCTTAGCATTTGACAGTTGGTAATGTGTTCGGCCCTCGAGGCCTGGAGTTGCCCACCCCAGCTGTAATGGCATGCAGTTCTCTATAGAACTTTGTTAGCACCAACTATTATATCATCTCAGTAATGGGAAAATCTGTATTTCCTGAATATAGATTTTATTCATGAATTTAGAATGAATGATCAGTTCAGGGGGAAAAAAATCAGATTTCTATAATAGGACATATTACATAGTTTATTTACAATTATACTAATGATTTTTGGGGAAAAAATTAAAACGTCAGCTACTCTTTAAATGCATTTTCAGTAGATTTTCAATCCTGATAAAATGTGGAACGTTTACTCTACTTCAAAGTAAATGTTTAGTCCCCATTTCCCTTGCTAACGTCCTCTTTAAGTGACTTCTTTGACATACCTGATTTGTTTTGTTTTTTTACTCAAAACACCATTTCTGCAAAAATGATGCCTAAAGTTTATGTGCAAATTACTTATAGTTTGGCAGTTGTGCACTCAAGGCACCGACAAGGAAATAACCCCTCACTACCTTTGTAATTATGTGACCAAACCTGAAAAGGCAGCATTTCTGGTTATATTATTATGTGAGGGAATAATTGCTGGATAAGTGCTGGTTAAATGGCTCAAAATGGTCACAACCTGTCCCTTTAAAGGTTCAGAAAGTAAACATTTGTATTATCATTTCTCTTTACTCTTTCTATTTGCTGCTGGTCTAGAACCGCCAAAAAAAACCTTTAGGAACACAAGTGCGAGAAAGTGCCAACTGGCTTAAACAAAGCTGTGCATGGTGACTATTGGGAAAGTTAAAGGGATCATCCTCCACTGTGTTATTGATAATTTACTGTATACTCTGGATAGGTCATTAACATGACATAGGCACTCGACACCCCCATCAATCAGTTATCCGGCTGGTGATGGCTGGCTCTGAACAGTGTATGGCGTGGAAAACCACAGCTTGTATATTGTTAAGGGGCCATTGCCAAGTATTGCTGCTCAGCTTTCTATCAGTTAAATATTAATTAAACTGAAGCTCTTGGCAATGGACACTGAACAGTGAACAACATATGGAGCTGTGGCGTGGTTCCACTTCACGTGCTGTTTACATCCATGAATAACCAAAGCTCATGACATCTGATCAGTAGGGGGACCTGGAGTTATACCCCCACTGATTTGATAGTGATAACCTGAACGATGAATAAATGTATTTAAAAGGGGGTACTACAACATTTTTAATAGATGGTCCATTCTATGTTCTACTGGGAGAGGAGAGTCTTGGGGTAGCACCATCACTAATCATACATTTATATCCGAACTAGCATGTATTGGCAAATACACATTTAAAACAAAATTTAATAAACACAACTTTGGTGTTTTTTATTATTTCACCTCTGGAGTGGTGTCACTAATGTATGTTCCCTGCAAATGGTAAAATACCAGACACCACCTGCTACTATTCTCTGAGTAGCTACAGGTGTGACATAAGTGTGCCACATCCTCACTTCACATCTGGACCTGGGGTCAGGAGGTCTCAGCATTTAATGGATTGCAGGCCTCGTTTGGCGCTCACTTAAGGCCACGTTACACACACAGATACAGTTAGGGCCAGAAATATTTGGACAGTGACACAATTTTCGCGAGTTGGGCTCTGCATGCCACCACATTGGATTTGAAATGAAACCTCTACAACAGAATTCAAGTGCAGATTGTAACGTTTCATTTGAAGGGTTGAACAAAAATATCTGATAGAAAATGTAGGAATTGTACACATTTCTTTACAAACACTCCACATTTTAGGAGGTCAAAAGTAATTGGACAAATAAACATAACCCAAACAAAATATTTTAATTTTCAAAATTTTGTTGCGAATCCTTTGGAGGCAATCACTGCCTTAAGTCTGGAACCCATGGACATCACCAAACGCTGGGTTTCCTCCTTCTTAATGCTTTGCCAGGCCTTTACAGCCGCAGCCTTCAGGTCTTGCTCGTTTGTGGGTCTTTCCGTCTTAAGTCTGGATTTGAGCAAGTGAAATGCATGCTCAATTGGGTTAAGATCTGGTGATTGACTTGGCCATTGCAGAATGTTCCACTTTTTTGCACTCATGAACTCCTGGGTAGCTTTGGCTGTATGCTTGGGGTCATTGTCCATCTGTACTATGAAGCGCCGTCCAATCAACTTTGCAGCATTTGGCTGAATCTGGGCTGAAAGTATATCCCGGTACACTTCAGAATTCATCCGGCTACTCTTGTCTGCTGTTATGTCATCAATAAACAACAAGTGACCCAGTGCCATTGAAAGCCATGCATGCCCATGCCATCACGTTGCCTCCACCATGTTTTACAGAGGATGTGGTGTGCCTTGGATCATGTGCCGTTCCCTTTCGTCTCCAAACTTTTTTCTTCCCATCATTCTGGTACAGGTTGATCTTTGTCTCATCTGTCCATAGAATACTTTTCCAGAACTGAGCTGGCTTCTTGAGGTGTTTTTCAGCACATTTAACTCTGGCCTGTCTATTTTTGGAATTGATGAATGGTTTGCATCTAGATGTAAACCCTTTGTATTTACTGTCATGGAGTCTTCTCTTTACTGTTGACTTAGAGACAGATACACCTACTTCACTGAGAGTGTTCTGGACTTCAGTTGATGTTGTGAACGGGTTCTTCTTCACCAAATAAAGTATGCGGCGATCATCCACCACTGTTGTCATCCGTAGATGCCCAGGCCTTTTACAGTTCCCAAGCTCACCAGTCAATTCCTTTTTTCTCAGAATGTACCCAACTGTTGATTTTGCTACTCCAAGCATGTCTGCTATCTCTCTGATGGATTTTTTCTTTTTTTTCAGCCTCAGGATGTTCTGCTTCACCTCAATTGAGAGTTCCTTTGACCGCATGTTGTCTGGTCACAGCAACAGCTTCCAAATGCAAAACCACACACCTGGAATCCACCCCTGACCTTTTAACTACTTCATTGATTACAGGTTAACGAGGGAGACGCCTTCAGAGTTAATTGCAGCCCTTAGAGTCCATTGTCCAATTACTTTTTGTCCCTTGAAAAAGAGGAGGCTATGCATTACAGAGCTATAATTCCTAAACCCTTTCTCCGATTTGGATGTGGAAACTCTCATATTGCAGCTGGGAGTGTGCACTTTCAGCCCATATTATATATATATAATTGTATTTCTGAACATGTTTTTGTAAACAGCTAAAATAACAAAACTTGTGTCACTGTCCAAATATTTCTGGCCCTAACTGTATACTGGTCACAGATCTCTAGTTGCAGTGAAATCATGGACACATTGTTCCATTGTACACAGCCACAAAATGGAGCAATGTGTCCATGATTTCACTGCAACCAGAGATCTGTGACCAATATATCTGTTAGTACCCTTCGTTTAAAGAAATAAAAAGTCATAATGGTCACAGAAATAACTTGAATCTGACAAAAGTAATAAATAAAAAACCCATTAAATGAACAAATGAAAGTCAGACATTGGTTTTCAACACCTGCTTCCACAGAGTTTCTAAAAAAATTAAACCCATGAAATAGACCTGGACAGAAATGATGGTACCCTTAACTTAGTATTTTGAATACTGATACTGAGCCAGATCACAATGTGAACAGGTTTATAGAATCGTGTTCATACCACCAAGAATCTACATCACAAAAAAGACAATAAAAAATGTCAACAATTACTCTGCTATAAAAGGAAAGGTAAAAAGCAAGCGCAAAAAAGTGTCAACAGGGTACTTAGTTAATACGTTTTTTACTTATATAATAACACTTATATAATAGTCATTTTTGACGTTTTTTATACTGCCTTTTTTGTGATGTAGATACTTGGTGGTATGAACACGGTTCTACAAACCTGTTCACATTGTGATCTGGCTCAATATCAGTATTCATTTAGTTTCTTGTTATGCAAGTTGGGAAGTGCCCCACTCCTTCTCACTGAGCCAGACACATAAAGTGCTGCTTCTACCTTGTGCCCATAATGAATCTAGCCCTGCTGCATCCTTTATCTTTGAGGTATGTTCACACTAGGTCAGGTTTTAAATACACTAGTTTAGGGACCGTTTTGATAAAGGGTCACCGTGATGTGGTAGAACGGCTTTCGTACCTTTTTTGCAAAAAAACGTATTAACTAAGTACTTTGTTATTGACACTTTTTTGCACTTGTTTTTTACCTTTACTTATATAGCAAAGTAATTTTTGACTTTTTTTTATACTCTCTTTTTTGTGGTGCTAACTTTTGAGGCAATCACTGCAATCAAACGATTCCTTTAACTGTCAATGAGACTTCTGCACCTCTTGACAGGTATTTTGGCTCACCTCTCAAGAGCAAAGTGCTTCAGTTGTCTCGTGTTTGAAGGTTGCCTTTTCCAGAAAGCATGATTCAGCTCTTTCCAAAGATGCTCAATAGGATTTAGGTCAGAACTTGTAGAAGGCCACTTCAGAATAGTCCAATGTTTTCCTCTTAGCCATTCTTGGGTGTTTTTAGCTATGTTTTTGGGGTCATTATACCGTGGCAAGACCCATGACCTACATACCATGTCTGAGACCATGTTTTCTGACACTGGGCAGCACATTTCTAGAATCACTTGATAGTCTTGAGATTTCATTGTACCCTGCACAGATTCAAGACCCCTGTGCTAGATGCAGCAAAGCTTTATTTTTCTGTCTGTGAACATAGAGCTGATGTGCCTTGCCAAAAAGTTCAATTTTTGTCTCATCCGTCCATAGGAATTTCAAAAAGAAGCTTTGCGGCTTGTCAACATATAGTTTGGAAAATACCAGTCTGGCTTTATTTTAATTTTTTTTTCAACAATGGTGTCCTCCTTGGTTGTCTCCCATGAAGTCCACTTTGGCTCAAACAATGATGGATGGTGCAATCTGACACTTCTGTTCCTTGAGCTTGAAGTTTACTTTAATCTATTTAGATGTTTTCCTGGGCTCTTTTGTTACCATTCATATTATCCATCTTTTTGATTTGTCATCAATTTTCCTCCTGTCGCCATATCCAAAGAGGTGGGCTACAGTCCTATGGATCTTAAATTTCTGAATAATATGTGCAACCATAGTCACAGGAACATCAAGCTGCTTGTAGATGGTCTTATAACTTTTACCTTTAACATGCTTGTCTATCTCATGGATCACCTCAGAGCCCTACTGAACAACTCTGTAGAGCGCTTTCTGGCGGACTGGTCCCCTTGGGATTATCATGCAGCAGGCTCTAACTTGTAGAATCCTCACATTATGAAAACTCTGGCCTACCTAAGCTCCCCCCCCACCCCTCTCCCCCTATACTAGGGTTGGGAACCTTTTTCTGCCAAGTGCCATTTGGAAATTTCTACCAACCTTCAGGGGCCGCACAAAATTATCAACCTGAAAATTACCCGCTATATTTAGTTAAACAATCAATTTTCCCTACTGCGGTGGCTGGAGCTGCTTCTCTTTGGCATAACTGTGATGCTAGATGATATTGATCATGTTGCTTCTCAACTGCTTTTCCAGGTTTGATAG
>JARQOC010003363.1:0-16948 GCA_033576535.1 Allobates femoralis | reverse complement strand
ACCTGTGGAAACCCTAGAAATGTTGCCGCGTGTAAAGGTACCATTAGTGTACAGCAGTGTCGGTGTACAGAAGTATCAGTGTTGTGCGGCGATGTCGGTGTGTGGCGGTGGCGGTGTACTGCAGTGTGTGTGTGTACAGCACTATCAGTGTTGTGCGGTGATGTCAGTGTGCAGCAGTGTCGGTGTGCGGCAGTGTCTGTGTGCGGTGCTGTCGGTGTGTGGCGGTGTTGGCGTTCAGTTGCCGGGCAAGACTAATCAGCGGGGGCAGAGTGGAGCGGGACAGGATGGAGCGAGCAAGGCAGGATGGAGCCAGCAGTGCCGGTGTGCAGCTGTGTCGGTGTGAAGCGGTGTCTGTGTGAAACATTGTCTGTGATGTGTGGCAGTGTCAGTGTTATGCGGCGGTGTTGGTGTGTGATGGTGTCAGTGTGCGACGGTGTCGGTGTGCGGCAGTGAAGGTGTGTGGAAGTCTCGGTGTGCGGCAGTGTCGGTGTTCAGTTGCCGGGCGAGACTAATCAGCAGGGGCAGAAAGGAGTGGGGCAGGATGGAGGCTGGGGAGCAGTATAGAACGAGCGGGGCAGGATGGAGCCGGCGGGGCAGGATGGAGCCAGTGGGGCAGGATGGAGCTGGCGGGGAAGGATGGTGCCGGGTGGAGGCAGGATGGATCGAGCGGGGCAGGATGGAGCCAGCAGTGTCAGTGTGCAGTGGTGTCAGTGCGGATAATCAGTGGGGGCAGAATGGAGTGGGGCAGGATGGAGCGAGTGGGGCAGGATGGAGCGAGTGGGGCAGGATGGAGAGGGGGGGCAGGATGGAGAGGGGGGGCAGGATGGGGACGGGGGAAGGGCTGGACGGAGGCAGGATGGAGCAAGCAGGGCAGGATGGAGGCGGGGGGCAAGATGGAGACGGGGGGGGGCAGGATAGAGGTGGGGGGGCAGAATGGAGCGATGGAGCTTACGGGGCAGGATGGTGGCCGGGGGGCAGGATGGAGACAGGGGGGCAGGATGTATGGCCGCGCTGACCAATCAGAGAAGTTGCGCAGCTTGGCGCGGTTTGAATCCTGCTCGGCTACTACCGCAGCGAGCAGCTGGCTAACCTCGGACCCCTGTGAGGCAGGTAGCCGCGGCTCAGCTACTGCTGCACAGAGGTCAGCGGCTCTCCAGCCAGGAGATGATCGGCTAACGCCGGTTATCTCCTGACTGGTTCGCCGTGGACCTCCGTGAGGCAGTTAGCCGCGGCTCAGTTACTGCTGCACAGGGGTAAGCAGCTCACCAGCCGGGAGATTTCCCAGCTGGCTCACCGCAAACCTCCACGCGCAGCTGTTTTGTATACGCTGCACTTATTGGTTGCGGTGGCCAATGAGCGCTGGCACGCGATTTCGGCCTCAGACCACCATACTTACCGGGTCCTGTGGTTCCGTGTTCTGCAGCCCTGCCACTTTTACTTCTTAGGCTGCTCATTAACTTCAGTGATATTCACAGCAGAGGAACCCAACAGCCAATCAGAGACACTGTCGCACAGAATGGGTACCTGTGATTGGCTGATGAAGAAACCTGGAATCAACACAAACATTCTAGTATGGTAGATGATAGAATGTATAGGCTTGTTTCAGGTTACTCCAACAGCCAATCACAGTTGCCCAGCCTTTATGACAGTATCTGTGATTGGCTGTTGGGCCCCACATACATATAGTAATTTAAAAATAAATAAATAGCTAAAGCTGCCCAGCTTTACCTTGGCGGGCAATCAAAATACAGCGAGAACCATTATTTTTTTTTAATTATTTCAATAAAAAAATGTGCGAGCTTTTCTTTTTTTGATCGCCACCCATGGTAAAACCCAGGCAGCTGTGGTCTGGGATTCTCAGTGTGGTAAAACTTATATTCTTGTATATAGGAGCACTATTATAGTAGTTATATTCTTGTATATAGGGTCAGTATTATAGTAGTTATATTCTTGTATATAGGAGCAGTATTATAAAAGTTATATTCTTGTATATAGTGGCAGCATTATAGTAGCTATATTCTTGTATATAGGAGCAGTATTAAAATAGTTATATTCTTGTATATAGGAGCAGTATTATAGTAGTTATATTCTTGTATATAGGAGCAGTATTATAGTAGTTATATTCTTGTATATAGGAGCAGTATTATAGTAGTTATATTCTTGTATATAGGAGCAGTATTATAGTAGTTATATTCTTGTATATAGGGGCAGTATTATAGTAGTTATATTCTTGTATATAGGGCAGTATTATAGTAGTTATATTCTTGTATATAGGGGCAGTATTATAGTAGTTATATTCTTGTATATAGGGCAGTATTATAGTAGTTATATTCTGTATATAGGAGCAGTATTATAGTAGTTATATTCTTGTATATATGGAGCAGTATTATAGTAGTTATATTCTGTATATAGGAGCAGTATTATAGTAGTTATATTCTTGTATATAGGGCAGTATTATAGTAGTTATATTCTTGTATATAGGAGCAGTATTATAGTAGTTATATTCTTGTATATAGGGCAGTATTATAGTAGTTATATTCTTGTATATAGGAGCAGTATTATAGTAGTTATATTTCTTGTATATAGTGGGCAGTATTATAGTAGTTTATTCTTGTACATAGGAGCAGTATTATAGTAGTTATATTCTTGTATATAGGGGCAGTATTATAGTAGTTATATTCTTGTATATAGGGCAGTATTATAGTAGTTATATTCTTGTATATAGGAGCAGTATTATAGTAGTTATATTCTTGTATATAGGAGCAGTATTATAGTAGTTATATTCTTGTATATAGGGGCAGTATTATAGTAGTTATATTCTTGTATATAGGAGCAGTATTATATAGTTATATTCTTGTATATAGGGCAGTATTATAGTAGTTATATTCTTGTATATAGGAGCAGTATTTATAGTAGTTATATTCTTGTATATAGGGCAGTATTATAGTAGTTATATTCTTGTATATAGGAGCAGTATTATAGTAGTTATATTCTTGTATATAGAGGCAGTATTATAGTAGTTATATTCTTGTATATAGGAGCAGTATTATAGTAGTTATATTCTTGTATATAGGAGCAGTATTATAGTAGTTATATTCTTGTATATAGGAGCAGTATTATAGTAGTTATATTCTTGTATATAGGAGCAGTATATATTATGTAGTATATATTCTTGTATATAGGAGCAGTATTATAGTAGTTATATTCTTGTATATAGGAGCAGTATTATAGTAGTTATATTCTTGTATATAGGAGCAGTATTATAGTAGTTATATTCTTGTATACAGGAGCAGTATTATAGTAGTTATATTCTTGTATATAGGAGCTAAGTATTATATAGTAGTTATATTCTTGTATAAGGAGCAGTATTATAGTAGTTATATTCTTGTATATAGGAGCAGTATTATAGTAGTTATATTCTTGTATATAGGGGCAGTATTATAGTAGTTATATTCTTGTATATAGGAGCAGTATTATAGTAGTTATATTCTTGTATATAGGGCAGTATTATAGTAGTTATATTCTTGTATATAGGAGCAGTATTATAGTAGTTATATTCTTGTATATAGGGCAGTATTATAGAGTTATATTCTTGTATATAGGAGCAGTATTATAGTAGTTATATTCTTGTATATAGGGCAGTATTATAGTAGTTATATTCTTGTACATAGGAGCAGTATTATAGTAGTTATATTCTTGTACATAGGAGCAGTATTATAGTAGTTATATTCTTGTACATAGGAGCAGATTATAGTAGTTATATTCTTGTATAGGAGCAGTATTATAAAGTAAGTTATATTCTTGTTTTAATAGGAGCAGTATTATAGTAGTTATATTCTTGTATATAGGAGCAGTATTATAGTAGTTATATTTCATTCTGTACATAGGGGCAGTATTATAGTAGTTATATTCTTGTACATAGGGGCAGTATTATAGTAGTTATATTCTTGTATATAGGAGCAGTATTATAGTAGTTATATTCGTGTATACAGGAGCAGTATTATAGTAGTTATATTCTTGTATATAGGAGCAGTATTATAGTAGTTATATTCTTGTATACAGGAGCAGTATTACAGTAGTTATATTCTTGTATATAGGAGCAGTATTATAGTAGTTATATTCTTGTATATAGGGGCAGTATTATAGTAGTTATATTCTTGTATATAGGGGCAGTATTATAGTAGTTATATTCTTGCACATAGGAGCAGTATGATAGTAGTTATATTCTTGTACATAGGGGCAGTATTATAGTAGTTATATTCTGTATATAGGGGCAGTATTATAGTAGTTATATTCTGTATATAGGGGCAGTATTATAGTAGTTATATTCTGTATATAGGGGCAGTATTATAGTAGTTACTAGATCGCAGCCCGATTCTAAAGAATCGGGTAGTCTAGAATCCAGATATAGTTTATTTACGAATAGTTAGGGAAGTGCGGTGAAATTAATTGTGTGTATACAGGCGGCTCAGTGGCTAGCAGTGAGTGCGGTGAGAGTGGTCAGCGCAGCGGCGTGGGCAGAGTCGTCAGGACATACACACACATACATATACACACACACACACACACACACTCCGCCATACTTACCACCGACCCTGCGTCTTCTCCGGCGCCTGGATCCTGAGTCAACATGTGGCCACCCCCGGACGACTGGAGAGGGCAGGGGACGGCTGGAGGCGGCAGGGGACGACCGGAGAGGGCAGAGGACGGGCGGAGGCGGCAGGGGACGGCCGGAGAGGGCAGAAGACGGCCGGAGAGGGCAGAGGACGTCCGGAGACGGGAGAGGACGGCCGGAGAGGGCAGAGGACGGCCGGAGAGGGCAGAGGACGGGCGGAGAGGGCAGAGGACAGCCGTAGAGGGCAGAAGACGGCCGGAGGGGGCAGAGGACGGCCGGAGGCTGGAGAGGGCAGAGGACCGACCCTGCGTCTTCTCCGGCGCCTGGATCCTGAGTCAACATGTGGCCACCCCCGGACGACTGGAGAGGGCAGGGGACGGCTGGAGGCGGCAGGGGACGACCGGAGAGGGCAGAGGACGGGCAGAGGCGGCAGGGGACGGCCGGAGAGGGCAGAGGACGGCCGGAGAGGGCAGAGGACGGCCGGAGAGGGGGAGAGGACAGCGGCCGGAGAGGGCAGAGGACGGCCGGAGAGGGCAGAGGATGGGCGGAGAGGGCAGAGGACGGCGGGCAGGGCCGGAGGGCAGAGGACGGCCGATAGAGGGCAGAAGACGGCCGGAGGGGGCAGAAGACGGCCGGAGGCTGGAGAGGGCAGAGGACGGCCGGAGGCTGGAGAGGGCAGAGGACGGCCGGAGGCTGGAGAGGGCAGAGGACGGCCGGAGGCTGGAGAGGCGCAGAGGACAGCCGGAGGCTGGAGAGGGCAGAGGACGGCCGGAGAGGGCAGAGGACGGCCGGAGAGGGCAGAGGACGGCCGGAGAGGGCAGAGGACGGCCAGAGAGGGCAGAGGACAGCCGGAGAGGGTAGAGGACGGCCGGAGAGGGCAGAGGACGGGCGGAGGGGGCAGAGGATGGGCGGAGAGGGCAGAGGACGGCCGGAGGGGGCAGAGGACGGCCGGAGGGGGCAGAGGACGGCCGGAGGGGGCAGAGGACGGCCGGAGAGGGCAGAGGACGGCTGGAGGGGGCAGAGGACGGCTGGAGGGGGCAGAGGGCAGTGGGGGCACACAGGCTGGAGGGCAGAGGGCAGTGGGGGCACACAGGCTGGAGGGCAGAGGGGGCACACAGGCTGGAGGGCAGAGGGCAGTGGGGGCACACAGGCTGGAGGGCAGTGGGGGCACACAGGCTGGAGGGCAGAGGGCAGTGGGGGCACACAGGCTGGAGGGCAGAGGGGGCACACAGGCTGGAGGGCAGAGGGGGCACACAGGCTGGAGGGCAGAGGGCAGTGGGGGCACACAGGCTGGAGGGCAGAGGGCAGTGGGGGCACACAGGCTGGAGGGCAGAGGGGGCACACAGGCTGGAGGGCAGAGGGGGCACACAGGCTGGAGGGCAGAGGGCAGTGGGGGCACACAGGCTGGAGGGCAGAGGGCAGTGGGGGCACACAGGCTGGAGGGCAGAGGGGGCACACAGGCTGGAGGGCAGAGGGCAGTGGGGGCACACAGGCTGGAGGGCAGAGGGGGCACGCAGGCTGGAGGGCAGAGGGCAGTGGGGGCACATAGGCTGGAGGGAAGAGGGCAGTGGGGGCACACAGGCTGGAGGGCATAGGGCAGTGGGGGCACACAGGCTGGAGGGCAGAGGGGGCACACAGGCTGGAGGGCAGAGGGCAGTGGGGGCACACAGGCTGGGGGGCAGAGGGCAGTGGGGGCACACAGGCTGGAGGGCATAGGGCAGTGGGGGCACACAGGCTGGAGGGCAGAGGGGGCACACAGGCTGGAGGGCAGAGGGCAGTGGGGGCACACAGGCTGGAGGGCAGTGGGGGCACACAGGCTGGAGGGCAGAGGGCAGTGGGGGCACACAGGCTGGAGGGCAGAGGGCAGTGGGGGCACACAGGCTGGAGGGCAGAGGGCAGTGGGGGCACACAGGCTGGAGGGCAGTGGGGGCACACAGGCTGGAGGGCAGAGAGGGGCACACAGGCTGGAGGGCAGAGGGCAGTGGGGGCACACAGGCTGGAGGGCAGTGGGACACACAGGCTGAAGGGCAGAGGGGGCACACAGGCTGGAGGGGAGAGGGCAGTGGGGGCACACAGGCTGGAGGGCAGAGCAGCGTGTATGGCTGCAGACTTACCGGTGGCCGGGCGTCGGGTGTAGGAGGAGAGGAGGGGCGGGCAGAGCTGCAGGAGAGGAAGTCCCGCCCTCCCTCCTCTCCAGACACACGGCAGGGAGCACGGGTACCCCAAGGGTGTGTGTGGCCCTCCGAGGTGGCGGGCAATGGGCCCCCCTGCCCCCCCCGGTATGTAGCTACTGGCTGGAGGGCAGAGGGTGGAGGGGAGTGGCTGGAGGGCACACGGAACTTCCGAGATCGGAACGTTCCGTGTGCCGGTGCCTGTAGCCGGGGGCAGCCCGGCTACAGTGCACTGGATGCGCCTGGGCGAAGACCATCACGGAAGTGGGCGTGGCCTTTTCCGGAAGTGGTCTTCGGGGTATATAGGGGCAGTATTATAGTAGTTATATTCTTGTACATGGGGGCAGTATTATAGTAGTTATATTCTTGTATATAGGAGCAGTATTATAGTAGTTATATTCTTGTATATAGGAGCAGTATTATAGTAGTTATATTTCTTGTATATAGAGGCAGTATTATAGTAGTTATATTCCTGTATATAGGAGCAGTATTATAGTAGTTATATTCTTGTATAGAGGGACAGTATTATAGTAGTTATATTCTTGTACATAGGAGCAGTATTATAGTAGTTATATTCTTGTATATAGAGGCAGTATTATAGTAGTTATATTCCTGTATATAGGAGCAGTATTATAGTAGTTATATTCTTGTATAGAGGGACAGTATTATAGTAGTTATATTCTTGTATAGAGGGACAGTATTATAGTAGTTATATTCTTGTATAGAGGGACAGTATTATAGTAGTTATATTCTTGTATATAGAGGCATATTATAGTGTATATTCTTGTATAGAGGAGCAGTATTATAGTAGTTATATTCTTGTATATAGGAGCAGTATTATAGTAGTTATATTCTTGTATATAGGAGCAGTATTATAGTAGTTATATTCTTGTATATAGGAGCAGTATTATAGTAGTTATATTCTTGTATTAGGAGTATTATAGTAGTTATATTCTTGTAATAGGAGCAGTATTATAGTAGTTATATTCTTGTATATAGGAGCAGTATTATAGTAGTTATATTCTTGTATATAGGAGCAGTATTAGTAGTTAAATAAGTTTATATTCTTGTACATAGGAGCAGTATTATAGTAGTTACAGTTCGTATACATGGGCATATTCCTAGTGGTATATAATTTTAATATAGTAAGTGGTTAACTGGGCTGTGTCTTAATAATTGATATATGGATAGCCTGTTACTCAACCTGTTGGCATCTCCTGTATTAATGTATATATTGCACTGCGTGGTATTTACACCCTGTGGACAACTCCTGTATACAATGATATGTATTATGATACAGCGGGACTACTTGGCATCTCCTGTATTTTATTATTTTACTGTACAGGCCGGTATAAGTCTCGGATCTCCTGTATATAATTATATATGTACAAGGCCTGTATATACATGGGACATCTCCTTTATATAATTTTAAGTACAGCTGGCGAGTACTACCTGACATCTCCTTATATTCAATGTATATATTTGTATACCTAAGATCTGGGCATTCTGTAATAAAATGTATATAGTACAAGCCAGTATACATGGGCACTCCTCCTGTAAAAATAGATACTATAAGGACACCTGGAAAATAGACCTAGCAACATTCCAGATATAAATTATAATTATGTACAGCCGGTATAACCTGGGCATCTCTTGTATATAATTATATATGTACAGCCTGGTATAACCTGGACATCTCCTGTATATAATGATATATGTACAGCTGGTATAACCTGGGCATCTCCTGTATATAATTATATATGTACAGCGGTATAACCTAGGCATCTCCTGTATATAATTATATATGTCAGCCGGTATAACCTGGGCATCTCCTGATTATAATTATATATGTACAGCCGGTATAACCTGGACATCTCCTGTATATAATTATATATGTACAGCTGGTATAACCTGGACATCTCCTGTATATAATTATATATGTACAGCGGTATAACCTGGACATCTCCTGTATATAATGATATATGTACAGCGGTATAACCTGGACATCTCCTGTATATAATTATATATGTACAGCCGGTATAACTGGGCATCTCCTGTATATAAATATATATGTACAGCCGGTATAACCTGGACATCTCCTGTATATAATGATATATGTACAGCCGGTATAACCTGGACATCTCCTGTATATAATGATATATGTACAGCGGTATATAACCTGGGACATCTCCTGTATATAATTATATATGTACAGCCTGGTATAACCTGGACATTCCTGTATATAATTATATATGTACAGCCGGTATAATCTGGGCATCTCCTGTATATAAATATATATGTACAGCCGGTATAACCTGGACATCTCCTGTATATAATGATATATGTACAGCCGGGATAACCTGGGCATCTCCTGTATATAATTATATATGTACAGCCGGTATAACCTGGACATCTCCTGTATATAATTATATATGTACAGCCGGTATAACCTGGACATCTCCTGTATATAATTATATATGTACAGCTGGTATAACCTGGACATCTCCTGTATATAATTATATATGTACAGCCGGTATAACCTGGCATCTCCTGTATATAATTATATATGCACAGCCGGTATAACCTGGGCATCTCCTGTATATAATTACATATGTACAGCCGGTATAACCTGGGCATCTCATATAAAATTATATATGTACAGCCGGTATAACCTGGAATATCTGTATATAATTATATATGTACAGCTGGTATAACCTGGACATCTCCTGTATATAATTATATATGTAACAGCCAGTATAACCTGGCATCTCCTGTATATAATTATATATGTAAGCCGGTATAACTGGGCATCTCCTGTATATAATTATATATGTACAGCCGGTATGACTGGGCATCTCCTGTATATAATTATATATGTACAGCCAGTATAACCTGGACATCTCGTGTATATAATTATTATGTACAGCCGGTATAACCTGGACATCTCCTGTATATAATATATATGTACAGCTGGTATAACCTGGACATCTCCTGTATATAATATATATGAACAGCCGGTATAACCTGGCATTCCTGTATATAATTATATATGTACAGCCAGTATAACCTAGGACATCTCCTGTATATAATGATATATGTACAGCCGGTATAACCTGGGCATCTCCTGTATATAATTATATATGTACAGCCGGTATAACCTGGACATCTCCTGTCATATAATTATATATGTACAGCCGGTATAATCTGGACATCTCCTGTATATAATGATATATGTACAGCCGGTATAACCTGGACATCTCCTGTATATAATATATATGTACAGCCGGTATATACCTGGACATCTCCAGTATATAATTATATATGTACAGCCGGTATAACTGGCATCTCCTGTATATAAATTATATATGTACAGCTGGTATAACCTGGACATCTCCTGTATATAATTATATATGTACAGCCGGTATAACCTGGACATCTCCTGTATATAATTATATATGTACAGCCGGTGTAACCTGGACATCTCCTGTATATAATGATATATGTACAGCCGGTATAACCTGGCATCTCCTGTATATAATTATATTTGTACAGCCGGTATAACCTGGGCATCTCCTGTATATAAATATATATGTACAGCCGGTATAACCTGGAATCTGTATATAATTATATATGTACACGGTATAACTGGGCATTATGTATATAATTTTATACAGCCAGTATTAACGGCATTCTGTATATTATTATATAGTAAGCAGTTTATATACTGGACATCTCTGTATATAATTATATATGTACAGCTGTATATTCTGGACATTCATGACATATTTATATATGTACAGTCTGGTATAACTGGACATCTTCTATATATTATATATGTAACAGAGCGTATATATACTGACTTCCTGTATATAATTAATATTACAGCACGTTATAACCTGGGACATGACCAGTATATAATTATTATATGTACAGCGGTATATATATGGATATCTTTTTAATATTATAATATGTACAGTGGTATATACTGGCATTACCAGTATTATATTATATATTGTATCAGGCGTTATAAACTCTGCATCTCCTGTATATAATTATATATGGTATAGCGGTTATATCCTGGGCATCTTCTGTATATAATATATTTATGTACAGACCGGTTATGACCTGGCATCTCGATGTATATTCTTTATATGTACAGCCTGGTATACCCTGGATCTCGGTGTATTAAGTATAAGTTGTACAGCTCGGTTATAATCGGACATCTCTTGTATAAATTATATATGTACAGCTAGTAAGTAACCTGGACATACTCGTGTATAAATTATATATGTAACAGAAGGTTTAACTGGACAATTCATGTATATAATTATATATGTACAGCCGAGTACTAACCAGGCATCTCTGTATATAATTGATATAATGTAACAGCGGTAAACTGGGCATCTCCTGATATAAATATATATGTACAGCCGGTATAACCTGGACATCTCCTGTATATAATTATATATGTACAGCCGGTATAATCTGGCATCTCCTGTAATAATATATATATGTACAGCCGGTATAACCTGGACATCTCCTGTATATAATTATATATGTACAGCCGGTATAACCTGGACATCTCCTGTATATAATTATATATGTACAGCTGGTATAACCTGGACATCTCCTGTATATAATTATATATGTACAGCTGGTATAACCTGGACATCTCCTGTATATAATTATATATGTACAGCTGGTATAACTGGACATCTCCTGTATATAATTATATATGTACAGCTGTATAACCTGGACATCTCCTGTATATAATTATATATGTACAGCTGGTATAACCTGGACATCTCCTGTATATAATTATATATGTACAGCCGGTATAACCTGGACATCTCCTGTATATAATTATATATGTACAGCCGGTATAACCTGGGCATCTCCTGTATATAATTATATATGTACAGCGGTATAACCTGGGCATCTCCTGTATATAATTATTATGTACAGCGGTATAACCTGGGCATCTCCTGTATATAATTATATATGTACAGCCGGTATAACCTGGACATCTCCTGTATATAATTATATATGTACAGCGGTATAACCTGGACATCTCCTGTATATAATTATATATGTACAGCTGGTATAACCTGGGCATCTCCGTATATAATGATATATGTACAGCCGGTATAACCTGGACATCTCCTGTATATAATTATATTTGTACAGCCGGTATAATCTGGGCATCTCCTGTATATAAATATATATGTACAGCCGGTATAACCTGGACATCTCCTGTATATAATGATATATGTACAGCCGGGATAACCTGGGCATCTCCTGTATATAATTATATATGTACAGCCGGTATAACCTGGACATCTCCTGTATATAATTATATATGTACAGCCGGTATAACCTGGACATCTCCTGTATATAATTATATATGTACAGCTGGTATAACCTGGACATCTCCTGTATATAATTATATATGTACAGCCGGTATAACCTGGACATCTCCTGTATATAATTATATATGTACAGCCGGTATAACCTGGGCATCTCCTGTATATAATTACATATGTACAGCCGGTATAACCTGGGCATCTCCAGTATAAAATTATATATGTACAGCGGTATAACCTGGATATCTGTATATAATTATATATGTACAGCTGGTATAACCTGGGCATCTCCTGTATATAATTATATATGAACAGCCAGTATAACCTGGGCATCTCCTGTATATAATTATATATGTATAGCCGGTATAACCTGGGCATCTCCTGTATATAATTATATATGTACAGCCGGTATGACCTGGGCATCTCCTGTATATAATTATATATGTACAGCCAGTATAACCTGGACATCTCGTGTATATAATTATGTATGTACAGCCGGTATAACCTGGACATCTCCTGTATATAAATATATATGTACAGCTGGTATAACCTGGACATCTCCTGTATATAATTATATATACACAGCCGGTATAACCTGGGCATTTCCTGTATATAATTATATATGTACAGCCAGTATAACCTGGACATCTCCTGTATATAATGATATATGTACAGCCGGTATAATCTGGGCATCTCCTGTATATAAATATATATGTACAGCCGGTATAACCTGGACATCTCCTGTATATAATTATATATGTACAGCCGGTATAATCTGGGCATCTCCTGTATATAAATATATATGTACAGCCGGTATAACCTGGACATCTCCTGTATATAATTATATATGTACAGCCGGTATAACCTGGACATCTCCAGTATATAATTATATATGTACAGCCGGTATAACCTGGACATCTCCTGTATATAATTATATATGTACAGCTGGTATAACCTGGACATCTCCTGTATATAATTATATATGTACAGCCGGTATAACCTGGACATCTCCTGTATATAATTATATATAGTACAGCCGGTGTAACCTGGACATCTCCTGTATATAATTATATATGTACAGCCGGTATAACCTGGGCATCTCCTGTATATAATTACATATGTACAGCCGGTATAACCTGGGCATCTCCAGTATATAATTATATATGTACAGCCGGTATAACCTGGATATCTGTATATAATTATATATGTACAGCTGGTATAACCTGGGCATCTCCTGTATATAATTATATATGAACAGCCAGTATAACCTGGGCATCTCCTGTATATAATTATATATGTATAGCCGGTATAACCTGGACATCTCCTGTATATAATTATATATGTACAGCCGGTATAATCTGGACATCTCTTGTATATAATTATATATGTACAGCTGGTATAACCTGGACATCTTCTGTATATAATTATATATGTACAGCTGGTATAACCTGGACATCTCCTGTATATAATTATATATGTACAGCCGGTATAACCTGGACATCTCCTGTATATAATTATATATGTACAGCCGGTATAATCTGGACATCTCCTGTATATAATTATATATGTACCGCCGGTATAACCTGGACATCTCCTGTATATAATTATATATGTACTGCTGGTATAACCTGGACATCTCCTGTATATAATTATATATGTACAGCCGTATAACCTGGGCATCTCCTGTATATAATTATATATGTACAGCCGGTATAACCTGGGCATCTCCTGTATATAATTATATATGTACAGCCGGTATAACCTGAACATCTCCTGTATATAATTATATATGTACAGCCGGTATAATCTGGACATCTCTTGTATATAATTATATATGTACAGCTGGTATAACCTGGACATCTTCTGTATATAATTATATATGTACAGCTGGTATAACCTGGACATCTCCTGTATATAATTATATATGTACAGCCGGTATAACCTGGACATCTCCTGTATATAATTATATATGTACAGCCGGTATAATCTGGACATCTCCTGTATATAATTATATATGTACCGCCGGTATAACCTGGACATCTCCTGTATATAATTATATATGTACAGCCGGTATAATCTGGGCATCTCCTGTATATAAATATATATGTACAGCCGGTATAACCTGGACATCTCCTGTATATAATGATATATGTACAGCCGGTATAATCTGGACATCTCCTGTATATAATTACATATGTACAGCCGGTATAACCTGGACATCTCCTGTATATAATTATATATGTACAGCCGGTATAACCTGGACATCTCCTGTATATAATTATATATGTACAGCCGGTATAATCTGGGCATCTCCTGTATATAAATATATATGTACAGCCTGTATAACCTGGACATCTCCTGTATATAATGATATATGTACAGCCGGTATAATCTGGACATCTCCTGTATATAATTATATATGTACAGCCAGTATAACCTGGACATCTCCTGTATATAATGATATATGTACAGCCGGTATAATCTGGGCATCTCCTGTATATAATTATATATGTACAGCCGGTATAATCTGGGCATCTCCTGTATATAAATATATATGTACAGCCGGTATAACCTGGACATCTCCTGTATATAATTATATATGTACAGCCGGTATAACCTGGACATCTCCTGTAGATAATTATATATGTACAGCCGGTATAACCTGGACATCTCCTGTATATAATTATATATGTACAGCCGGTATAACCTGGACATCTCCTGTATATAATTATATATGTACAGCCGGTATAACCTGGACATCTCCTGTATATAATTATATATGTACAGCCGGTATAACCTGGACATCTCCTGTATATAATTATATATGTACAGCTGGTATAACCTGGACATCTCCTGTATATAATTATATATGTACAGCTGGTATAACCTGGACATCTCCTGTATATAATTATATATGTACAGCCGGTATAACCTGGACATCTCCTTTATATAATTATATATGTACAGCCGGTATAACCTGGGCATCTCCAGTATATAATTATATATGTACAGCCGGTATAACCTGGATATCTGTATATAATTATATATGTACAGCTGGTATAACCTGGGCATCTCCTGTATATAATTATATATGAACAGCCGGTATAACCTGGGCATCTCCTGTATATAATTATATATGTATAGCCGGTATAACCTGGGCATCTCCTGTATATAATTATATATGTACAGCCGGTATGACCTGGGCATCTCCTGTATATAATTATATATGTACAGCCAGTATAACCTGGACATCTCGTGTATATAATTATGTATGTACAGCCAGTATAACCTGGACATCTCCTGTATATAATGATATATGTACAGCCGGTATAATCTGGGCAACTCCTGTATATAAATATATATGTACAGCCGGTATAACCTGGACATCTCCTGTATATAATTATATATGTACAGCCGGTATAATCTGGGCATCTCCTGTATATAAATATATATGTACAGCCGGTATAACCTTGACTTCTCCTGTATATAATTATATATGTACAGCCGGTATAACCTGGACATCTCCTGTATATAATTATATATGTACAGCCGGTATAACCTGGACATCTCCTGTATATAATTATATATGTACAGCTGGTATAACCTGGACATCTCCTGTATATAATTATATATGTACAGCCGGTATAACCTGGACATCTCCTGTATATAATTATATATGTACAGCCGGTATAACCTGGACATCTCCTGTATATAATTATATATGTACAGCCGGTATAACCTGGGCATCTCCTGTATATAATTACATATGTACAGCCGGTATAACCTGGGCATCAACAGTATATAATTATATATGTACAGCTGGTATAACCTGGATATCTGTATATAATTATATATGTACAGCTGGTATAACCTGGGCATCTCCTGTATATAATTATATATGAACAGCCAGTATAACCTGGGCATCTCCTGTATATAATTATATATGTATAGCCGGTATAACCTGGACATCTCCTGTATATAATTATATATGTACAGCCGGTATAACCTGGACATCTCCTGTATATAATTATATATGTACAGCTGGTATAACCTGGGCATGTCCTGTATATAATTATATATGTACAGCCGGTATAACCTGGACATCACCTGTATATAATTATATATGTACAGCTGGTATAACCTGGGCATCTCCTGTTTATAATTATATATGTACAGCCGGTATAACCTGGACATCTCCTGTATATAATTATATATGTACAGCCGGTATAACCTGGACATCTCCTGTATATAATTATATATGTACAGCCGGTATAACCTGGACATCTCCTGTATATAATTATATATGTACAGCTGGTATAACCTGGGCATCTCCTGTATATAATTATATATGTACAGCCGGTATAACCTGGACATCTCCTGTATATAATTATATATGTACAGCCAGTATAACCTGGACATCTCCTGTATATAATTATATATGTACAGCCGGTATAACCTGGACATCTCCTGTATATAATTATATATGTACAGCCGGTATAACCTGGACATCTCCTGTATATAATTATATATGTACAGCTGGTATAACCTGGGCATCTCCTGTATATAATTATATATGTACAGCCGGTATAACCTGGACATCTCCTGTATATAATTATATATGTACAGCCAGTATAACCTGGACATCTCCTGTATATAATTATATATGTACAGCTGGTATAACCTGGGCATCTCCTGTATATAATTATATATGTACAGCTGGTATAACCTGGGCATCTCTTGTATATAATTATATATGTACAGCCGGTATATTCCGGGCACCTCCTGTATATACTGTATAT
>JARQOC010003362.1:0-16961 GCA_033576535.1 Allobates femoralis | reverse complement strand
TGAATGGATGTGCATCGGCCGGTCCCGGTACAGCCGTCGGTTAAGGTGAGTATCCGATTTTTTTATTTTTTAACCACTTTTCCTCTCTTTTACAGGACTTTTGCAGTGTATCTATTGATACACTGCAAAAGTACTCGGAATCGATATACTCGCAACGAGTAGCGAGTACCGAGACCTACTCGTTGCGGGTATAGCGATTCCGAATAGTACAGTACTCGCCCATCCCTAATCATGAGTGTTCCACATCCTGTTTTTACCTCTGGTGGACCTGAGGGCAGAAGGTGACAAAAGGATAAATCGCAGGTATTCTGTAGAGCTCACTTAACAATTTTATTTATGTGCTTGCTCTTCTATGCTGATGGTTTAAGGATCTATTCATGGCTGGATGAGTATTCTCTTAGCCTTCAGCTGTATCCTGTAATTACCCTCCCCTTCTGCTTTATCTACTCTGACCTCACTCCATGCCGGAGATAAAACGTGTGTACTTCCTTGTTGTAAAAATCGCTGTTGTTCATCTGTATTGTAGTTGCTCTGTGAGCAGGTAGATTTTATTTAAATATCATCTGGGACACTGCTATACCTGTTGCCTTGCCTGGGTTCTCTGTGTCCTTCCTTGCGCACCATCCCCTTCACTACCTTGAGGGGGAAATCTAAGTGAGCCTTATCCAGGAGCCAAGTAAACTAAAACACCAAGCATCCCCACCTTCCGGGGTAATCTTAGGGACAGGGATTAGCCCAGGGTTTCCTAGCTGGATGGCCAGCTGAGGTGTAAACTACCCCTGCTACCACACTGTCATGTTTGTGTGGCACCCTTGCGGACTGTTCGCCACTAGAGGGCACAGCAGCCAGGATTGGTAAATCCAACACCCCAATTAAACACCCAGCACACTCTCGATCCCAAGACTAGGGACTCTATGCCCAGCAATGGGATGGTGGGAGGAGACAAGTGGAGAGTGGGAAAGTTAGCAAGGACACGGTTAGGGGAGGAAACAAACCCTAGACAAAACCAGACAACAACACAGGAAGTTAGTTCAGTCAGTCAAGAGGAGTCAAGGAGTCAAGTTCAGCGAGGAGAAGAGAGAGGACCATCACCATACTGTGCTACTGGGAAGAAAGAGCCGCGGGACCTAATATGCTGCCATGGCAACAACAGCCTTAAGTAGCCAGGACTGGCCACAGACTTGAAAAATATACAGTAAATAAAGTTTTCCCTTGTTACACCCAGTCTTTCCTAATAGTGTGACCCCTGTTTGAATTATGATGAACATTTGATCATGAACTGTGTATGATCAGTACTGCAAATGTATATAGTTAGCTCACTATGGTGTGCTCCCTATTGGTTTTATTGCATGCTTTCATTATGTCTACCTAAAATGTGTATGACTTTGCACTAATGACCGCAACGCACAAAAACCCAGTGGAGCGGCCAAAGAACCGGTCAGTTTAGTCCCTGTCACCGCGTCCAGGGCATATTCTAGGGTTTTACTTGTGGTAGGTTTCCAAAGACTAAGAGACAATAGGCGAAAGACTAATGCCGAACTGACTTTGCACTTTTTTCAAATTTTTCTACTTTTCTATATCCATGCTCCTGTCCCTTTTCCTACTTCTATAGATAGCAGATTTGTTTTGTTATGTAACATTCAAGCCATGAAACATTCAAGCCATGAAACTCCCGTTAAGGGAAGAAGTACTCTTGTACAAATGTTATTGTTATGCTATTGCATAAAAAAATTCTTGAGTTTCTGTGTACCACCGAACCTGGTCCTAGCACGAGGACGTGCTAACCTTTGCCCAGGGGGAGTGAAGCACCCCTATGGACCGGTCGCAACTAGAGAGTGCAGCTGCTGGGATTGGTAAGTCCAAAACCCCAACCAAACACCAAACACACTCTAGGTCCCAAGACTAGGGACCTTATGCCTAACAACAGGATGACGGGAGGAGACACGTGGAGGGTGGGAAAGTTAGCAAGGACACGGTTAGGGGAGGAAACAAACCCTAGCCAAACCAGACAACACCACAGGAAGTTAGTTCACACCCAGTTGCGCTCCCGCTAGTTTAATTTTGTCCCGGGAAAAAAACACCACCTCACAGCTCAGTCAGCGAAAAGATAAAAAAGCTATAGCTGTTAGAATACAGTATAGCAAAAATTATTTTTTCTGTAAAGTTATTTATATGGTGTGAAAGTGGCAAAATGTAAAAAAAAACTATATAAATGTGGTATCGCCGTAATCATACTGACCCGAAGACAAAGTAAATGACCTCTCCCCCAAATAGCAAACCAATAAAACCTGCGCTCCAAATCCAAATGCCCCCTCCCCTTTGAGCACCACAATGTGCCAAAACCACAGTTAATGACCACATGGTCGGCATTGTTGTTGGGAGGAAGCCTGCTTATTTAATGGGGTGTGTGTCTCCAGAAGCAGGAGCAGGGACAATATATGGGTACTACAATGTGTTGGGCACAACAAGGGCTTATTATAATTTTTAATTCTGCAACATTCACTGCATTTGACTTCATGGGTGTCTTCCAGAGACAAAATCAGCACTACAACTGTAGATGAATTCCCAGAGGTGCGTAATTTCCAAAACATGGTCAATTAAGTTTTTTTTGTTTTTTTCTGGCACTTAGGGGGTATATAAATGGCGTCTGCAAACTAACAATCTGTGATCCAAATATCAAGTACCACTCCTTCCTTTCTGAGAACTTTCATGTTCACAAACAGTAGTTTTCCACCACATGTGAGATATGGAAGTAGACAAAAATCACCGAATTGGTACACAAACTACTAAATAGAAAAAAACTCACCGAATTTGGCCGCTTACAAATATCATTGCATTTAGCAGGACACTATCAGCCACCTCAGAAGCAACCCATATCTCTCAACACCGATGCTCCATCTCCTACAACCCTGACAACGGGGGCGATTGTGGCATCTGCGACCAGCCATGCCACAAGGAGGAGACAGGTGGTATCACTGGACATGTGATCACCACAGGGCGGCAGCCACTCCAATAGTGGAGCATAGTGTCAGAAAGCAGCCTATTAATGATGCCCAGCTGTTAGACAAGGCGGGCTGCTCTGCAACAAAATATGCAACACAAATGACTGACGCCCCCTAGAGGGCTCAGCTGTAGACTGCAGATGGATAAAAAAATGCAATATAACACTATAGATGAAAGTGAGGTGCTAGTTTGATATTTTGGACCAAAATAACGTAAGCTCGTAGCCCCCGTCACGGGCCCTCACGCCTACGAGTACCTAGCCACATGTTTAACACATGTATAATTTAGTTTTAGACAAAAATCACCGAATTGGTACACAAACTACTAAATAGAAAAAACTCACCGAATTTGGCCACTTACAAATATCATTGCATTTAGCAGAATACTATCAGCCACCTCAGAAGCAACCCATATCTCTCAACACTGATGCTCCATCTCCTGCAGCCACTCCAATAGTGGAGCATAGTGTCAGAAAGCAGCCTATTAATGACGCCCAGCTGTTAGACAATGCGAGCAGTTCTGCAACAAAGTATGCAACACAAATGACTGACGCCCCCTAGAGGGCTCAGCTGTAGATTGAAGATGGATAAAAAAATGCAATATAAAACTGTGATCTAAATATCAAGTACCATTCCTTCCTTTCTGAGAACTTTCGTGTTCCCAAACAGTAGTTTCCACCACATGTGAGATATCGATGTACTCAAGAGAAATTGCACAAAAAATTGTATGTTGCAATTATTTTCTGTTATCCAATTGAAAATAAAAATTTGGAGCTAAAAAACATTTTTGTAAAAAAAAATATTTTTAATTTCTTGGCTCATTGTTATAAAATTCTGTGAAGCACTTGGGGGTTTAAAATTCTCACTACACATCTAGATATATTCCTCGAGGGTTATGGTTTCCAAAATGTGGTCACTTGTGGGTTTCTTCTATTTCGGAACGTTAAAACTTCTCCAAATGTGACATGGCATCTGTTTATCATTCCAGCCAATTTTTTGTTCAAAAAGGCTACATGTGAGGTATTGCTGCATTCAATAGAAAATGGTGCCATAGGGCCCTTTTTTTTAACTTTTTCTTTGTGAATATTGGAAATCTGGGGTTAAAACAACATTTTAGTGGTAAAAATGTAATTATTTTTTCTTCACTGCCCAATAGCATAAAATATTTCAACACACCTGTAATGTCAATAGGATTCCTCAGCCCTAGATTAATTCATTGAGAGGTGTACTTTGTAAAATGGGGTCACTTGTTTGGGATTTCTGCTGTTCTGGCACATCAGGGGCTTTGTCAATGTGACATTGCGCCTGCAAACCATTCCAGCTAAATCTGCACACTAATATGGGGCTCCCTCCTTTCTGAGCTTTGCACTTTGCCTCAAAAGTATTTTTCCACCACATATGAAATATTGGGTCACTAAGGAGAAATTGCAAAACAAACTAAATGTTCCATTTTCTTATGTTACCCTTTTGAAAATTAAATATTTAGGGTTAAAACAACATTTGTGTGGTAAAAAATGTAATTTTTAATTTTCTTGGCTCAACATTATAAAATTCTGTGAAGCACCTAGGGGTTCAAGGTACTCACAAAACATCTAAATAAATAATTTGAGGAATCTAGTTAAGAAAGTGGAGTCACTTGTGGGGGGTTTCCACTGTTTAGGCACATCAGGGGCTCTCCAAAAGCAACATAGCATCCGCTATCTGCTCATGATTCCATCCGATTTGGTTTTCAAAAAGTTGACTTGCGCTGCTTCCTGTCTGACCCCTGCTGTGCTACCAAAATGTGGTTTTTCACAACATATTAGGTATCAGTGTATTCTGCAACATTTGAACGACAAAGTGTATGGTGCATTTTTCCTGTTACCCCTGTTAAAATGAAAGATTTCGGGTTATAACAACACTTTTGTATTCTTTCATTTTCATAGATGAATATTATAAAATTCTGTGAAGCACCTTGAGGTTCAAAGTGCTCACCAAGCTTCTAGATAAGTTCCTTGAGGGGTCTTGTTTCCAAAATGAGTCACCTGTGGGGGCTACTACTGTTTAGGCACATCAGGGGTTCTACAAACACAACATGGTACCTGCTAACAATTCCAACTGATGTTATATTCAAAAAGTCAAATGTCACTTCTCCCCTTCTGAGCCCTGCCATTTGCCCAGACACATGTTTTCTGCCACATATGGGGTATTGACATACTCAGGAGATATTTCACAGCACATATTATGGTGCATTTTGTCCTGTTGCCTTGAAATATTAAATATTTCATGCAAAGGTGACTCTTTCTGGTCAAAATGTATTTATTTTTCATTTTGACTGTTAAAATTAATTGAAGCACCTAGGGATTCCAGATGCCGACCAAGCATCTAGATACATTTCTTGAGGGGTTTAGGTTCAAAAATGGGGTCACTTTTGAGAGCTTTCCACTGTTTAGGCACATCAGTGGCTCTCTAAATGGGACATGGTGTCCACTATCTATTCCAGACAGTTTTGTGCTTTAAAATTCAAATAGCACTCCTTCCCTTCTGAGCCCTGCTGTGCACCCAAACAGTAGATTTCCTCCACATATGGGGTATCAGTGTACTCAGGAGAAATTGCACAGCAAATAGTATAGTGCATTTTCTGCTGTTACATCTTGTAAAAATGCCCAATTTGGGGCTAAAGTAACATTTTTGAGGGAAAAAGTAACATTTTAATTTTTTCCTTCCTCATTTCTTTAGTTCCTGAAGCACCTGAAAGACTAATAAACTTCTTAGACATGGTTTTGACCTGTATGAGGGGTGCAGTTTTTAGAATGGTCTAACTTTTGGGTATTTTCTTCGTATAGGCTTCTGAAAATTACTTCAAATATGATGTGGTCCCTAAAAAAGTGGTTTTGTAAATTTTGTTGAAAAGATGAGAAATTGACGAAAAACTTAGTTAACCCTTTTAACTAATGTTTTAAAATTAGTGCTGATGTAAATTAGACATGAGGTAAATGTTATTTATTAAAGGGAACCTGTCACCTCGTTTTATCCCCCTCTGCTACCACTACCTGTCCCTGCACCTTCCTAGCTGATCCCTAACCATCCCTGTCTCACCTAAAACTACTGTAAAGATTAAGAAAATGGCTTATATACTTACATGTATTCTGCTTCTGGAGACTGAAAAGGTGGGCCAAGTGGAGCATGCAGAAAGCAAGTGAGGAGGGGAGAATGAAGCCCTGGAGCTCGCCTTTTCAGTCAAATAGATTCCTGTGCTGAGATAATTTTACATATGTGTCACTGCTATGTACTGTGTAATGGCTGTGTCTGACTATACAGGGACATGATCTGATCACACCCCTGGCACCACCTTGAAAGGGAGGGTTTTCATGGCCGAAATGTGGCAAAAATGTATTAGCAGCATGCCACAACATCTGGCACCACCATCTGATATAGTCCAAATTAGCAAGAGGCAGCTGTTCAACAACATGGTAAAAAAGTCCATGTTCATACCTCTATCCGTAGTAACTGATGGGTCCGCTGCGTTTAACTTCAGGGCTTCCAAATTAGACACATAGGCCTGTTTCACATCTATGCGCTCACTGCGTTAGGCTGCCCTGCCTGCCTGCGCCAGCGCGAATGCAATCTTTTGGATTACAACCCCAACAAAGTGGAACTTGCTGTGCTTTCTAAGGGACTCTCATTTTCTCCTACTAAAGCTCTGGATAAAATTGAACTGTGCAAGCAACATGGAAGATTATTTCAGGAGACTACATCTGAGGGAATTTTACAGTGACAAAGAGGATTCAGAACCCAACTGGGCTGAAGGAAGAGGGTTCCTGACAACCAAGAATAGGTCAAACTGGACACCTGCACCTGGATGCAGCCCCCATTTGGATAAATATACTGTATAGACACTTTCAGACATTATCCACTATCTTAGATACACACAAGAGGCAACCATCCAATATCAATGTCGAGGGAACAGGAATATATTTGTAGGAAAGACAGGGCAGAAACTTAGAACAAGAATGAATTCTCATCGCCACACAATAAATGAAAAAATAATGCATCTACCTGTGGCCAATCATTTTTGTAGCTCTGATCACACCATAATGGACATGAAAATAGTAGTTTTGAAAGGTAATTTCAAATCGCAGAGAGACAGGAGAGTCTGGGAATATAAACTTATGTTGACCTTTGGTATATTCAGAGCGGGAATGAATGTGTCACATGGATCTATGTCTTTTTACATTAATTGAGGAATCTCCAAAGCTTGAAGAAACAACTAATCAAAGGACATAAAACTGTCTGCTTCTTATCTCTGGATACTGATGTTTACTACCCCATATGCTCTCTCCCCACTCCCAACTCTGGCCAAGTCCTGTGTTATGCTTCACCTCACTTGCTTTATTTACTGTATTAGCCAACTTTGTATATATGTGTGTTCAGAAGTTGGGCATTATTAAGCCTTATAGAGAGACCATAGAGTCTCAAAAGCTTGCTCTTTCTTACCATCATTTCAGTTAGGCTAGGGCCACACTTGGGAGCCTACATCCGTTAACTGGATGTATTACTGGATCCAGTTTTTCTCCTTGCCATTTTTGAGGCATTTTTAGCGCATCAGTTAGCACATTCATTAACGCATGGTACATACATGGGACCATAGACTCCCATGTTAAAAAACGCATCCATTTTTGAAAATGCACCAAAAAACGTTGCAGACCTCATTTTTAATGGATTTGGGAAAAACTCAATCCGTTAGATGCACTGCACTTTTGCAATCCGTTTTTTTGCATTGGAGTCTATGGGAGCATTAACGGATCCGTTTTTCAACATTTCACCATGTCAAAAACTGGATCCAGTTAGCGGATGCATGATGCAAGTGTGGCCCTAGACTTAGTCATTAAAATGTATTAACCGCTGTGGATTCTCAGATTCTAATATATATTTTTCTATCTACTGGCTAACACAATACAAACATTTTTTACCTTATGTAAATTTTATCTGGATTTTTTGTGATACCCCTTTGTGTGCTTGTATTTTTATCAAAATGGATTAAAATTTACTTGGAAACTGGATCTTCTTTTTCTACTATTTGAAACACAGATCTGCACAGCTGATTTCCCTTCCGCCAAGTCTCCAGATGGGTGAGCTGACTTTGGATTTAGATGAGAGATCATATCTGTAAGCATGTCGGCAATGGCACAACAAATGAACAAAATGCTGCTCATTGATCAGGTGATTGCATCATTAATGGTGGGACAAAAATCATTGTTCTCAGCAGCACATGAACCGGAGCAAACAAATTGCTCTACTAGTGATCATTCTGTGCCCATCATTCTTCATCTTCCTGTATAAAAAGGCCGGAAACCAGCACTGAAGGACATAATATTCAGTATACATAGATGTAACTGTGCCGCCCAGCTTAGGGGACCGGGATACCCGGCGCAGGGTCCCTTTCCTTGGGGGAGTCACTGGTGGCTGGACCCAGGCCGTGGCCCCAGGCTGGCACACTCCTAAAAGGGGGTATTTACAGGGGATTTAGAAGTTTATATAGTTTATAAAGTTTGTAGATGTTATTGTCGTGACGCCACCCAGAATAATGTGGCTATATATGGCCACCGCTGCCTTGTACTGGCCAGGGGATGATGGTGAGAGGCAGCTGAGATGGTATAGCCCTTTTCCGGGTAGGGCTGTAGGGTCCCCTGGACAGGTGATGTTAAAGTTAATGATGGATGAAGATGGAAGTATGGTGAGGAGATGTTATGGACACAGACACTTACTTGATTCACAGCAAATTCTCTCAGCGGTGATGGTCCCAATCCTGGATAGATGGTAGCTGTTAAATCAGAGGCTGAGGCACAGATGAGGTTTAACTGGTTTACTTTCAACCAAACTATAATACAACAAGTCCCGTCTCCGGAGTCTGCAATAGGGGTTCAGTTGCTCAGGCCCCACCGGGTCCTTTACCTCCTGCTTGCGCTGTCTATGTGGCCCTGCTGCCGTGTGTGAACTCGCTGCTGGCCCAAATCTGTCCTCTCTGGGTCCCACTCAACAGGCAACTTGAGTCCTTTGTCTCTCTCTGCTTACCCCCTTCGGGAGTACTGCTGAACTCTTAGTATGTTGCTGTGTCTGGCCCTATGAAGCTTGTTGTTACCTCACGTTTTCCGGTTGCTGTATTGTATATAACTAATGCAGCCACGGATCCGGTATCCGTATCTGCGCTTTTTATCTAGGGTAGATAATGATGCTACCCGATTCTGAAAGTGTTCCTCTTATCAGTTTTCTTCCTCCTCAGACCGATGGCTTGGCCCTAGAAAATTGTCAGCCAGTTCTCAGGAACTCAATGCAGCTCCTGTCACTCTGAGCTCATGGCTCCAACTGTCTGAAAATTTACCTCAAACCAGTGTTTTATCTCTAGGGAAGTCTCTGGTGTCTCTGGAGCTCCCCCTACTGGCCAAAGGTGGTAGTGCAGTGGCTTGGCTTTCTAAGTGAGTGCAACTATTATGATCTTATACTGTGGCTAATACCCGCAGGGGCGCCACATTCCCCCTTAGTTAAGAACAGTACTCCGGGACTGTGGGACAATAAACATAAGATATAACAGATAATATCTACAGAGTCTTAAAAAAAAAATAAAAAGTTACAAAAACCACTCAAGTTTTAAAAACAATAGAGTCTTGTAAAAAGTCACTTCAAATAGCGTCCATTAATACAGCTCTGTCCTTGAGGGCTATTTATTTGTTAGGAAAGGCACTGCAATTAGCGTCCATTTTTCCAACAAAGTTTATGAATAATTTAAGAATGTTCAAAAAAACTGTCTTTCCGGAGCTTTAATTTACTGCCTCCGGGCTGATAAATGAAGAAAAGAACTCAAGAATATGCAAGTAGTTCATACAGAATAGTCTCTGTAGGTACTGAGCTTTTTAACGTTACATCTAATAACTACTGATTAACAACTAAACAAGTTCCTTTCAGATATTTCTGGTTGAAATATCTATTTACATTTGGTAGTCTGCATATCTTGCTGGTAATTGACCCTGAGTACTACGCTGTGATCTGCGTAACGCTTGTGTACTGGGTGTACTCAATGTGATGGTGTGAGTGGACGTATACCTAGTAAGTACTTCTGGTTCTGCTAGGGATAATTCCACATTTGTGGGGTTGGCAATTCCACCGTGTCCAGGACTATTATTACTAGGAATTTGTTCTTCCTGTCTTGGAACTTCTTGTGGTACAGGGTCTGCTTCTAATTCTATTGGTCTTGGGGCTTCTGGTATTACAGGCTCTGGTGTTTGATAGAAGGCCATCATGGGAACTACTACTGCACCATTGTAGGTTGGCCAGGTTTTAGGAAAGTCTCCTAAATAGGTGTGATATACTCCATCTTCTTCTTTTTCGTTAACAGGTTGAACCGGTACTGGTTGAATAACTTCAGGTTCAGGTTGAATGACTTCTTTTTCTTTCAATGTCTCTGGACATAGTTTTAGATTGTCTCTTGACACTAGTACTGATGTTAATCCACCATCTTTGCTTATAAGACACATTTTAGGATTGTTCACTCTCATTGGTAAAACTGTATATGGGGCGGATTCCCACTGATTGTCCAGTTTATTAGTGCGACGGTTTCTCTTGAGCACTTGATCACCAGGTTTTAATGGGGTTGCTAGAGCATTCTGGTTGAAGTATTGCTCTTGTCTTTCTCTAGTTTTCTGGAGATTCCTTTCTACGCATTCTTGCACTTGGCGATATTGTTGTTGGCGTAGGGAGTCCCAGTTGGAATCCTGCACTTCTGCGTCAGGTTTTACAATGCCCATTTCTAGATCTATTGGTAGCTTGCCAGGTCTTGCACGCATAAGGTAAGCTGGGGTACAGTTTGTGGAGCTTACCGGGACATTGTTATAGAGGTCTACCAAGTCAGGCAATTTCTCTGGCCATAGGTTTCTCTCTGTCTCTGGTAAAGTCTTTAAGAGATCGATTACAATATGGTTCATTTTTTCGCATAAGCCATTTGTTTGCGGATGATAGGCTGTTGTACGGATCTTCTTGCAGCCATACATATTGCAAAATTCTCTGAAGATCTCTGATTCAAATGCTGTGCCTTGGTCTGCGAGTACTTGTTCCGGATATCCATGGGGTCTGCAAAAGTATGTCTGGAACGCCTTAGCTGCTGTCTTTGCAGTGAGATCTTTCACGGGCACTACTACCAGGAAGCGTGAGTAATGGTCCACGATGGTTAAAGCATAGACAAAGCCGGACCGGCTTGGTGTCAATTTCACGTGGTCTATTGCTACGAGCTCAAGTGGTTGCTTGGTAACTATAGGCTGGAGTGGTGCTCTTTGGTTTTTTAGATCTTTTCTTCTGAGGTTGCACGGACCACAATTTCTGCACCATTCTTCAATTAATCTTCTCATTCCAACCCAGTAGAATCTTTCTCTTAAAAGTACTTCTAGCTTTTTCCACCCGAAGTGACCAGCACCATTGTGATAAGCTTCTAGGACCATTTTTACATCTTGTTTAGGCACAATGATCTGCCATACTAGCTCATGCGTCTTTGGATTGGTATATCTTCTGCACAGCTTTCCTTGGTACAGGAACATTTTGCCTCTCTCTTTCCAGAGTTGATGTGTCTCTTTCGGTGCATTTTCATTGGGATACGCACTTTGCTCAGTCAGCAGTTCTTTCACCAACTTCACAGCTGGATTGCTGTCTTGAGTGTCAGCCCATCTGTGGTGTGCTAATGGGTTGAGATTCACCTGTTGATGTTTCTGGTAGGCACTGGATTGATACTGTCCTACCTTGGGACGATGGAAGGCGGTAGTTCAATTTCTTCAAGTTCTACCGGTTCTTCTTCCACGTCTCTCAAGTGCGGCATCCGGGATAAGGCGTCTGCATTTCCATTCTTTCGGCCTGCTCTATACTTGATCACGAAGTTGTAATTAGACAGCCGGGCTATCCATCGCTGTTCCAGCGCACCTAGCTTGGCTGTATCCAGGTGGGTCAATGGGTTGTTATCAGTATAGACGGTGAATTCTGCAGCTGCCAAGTAGTGTTTGAAACGCTCAGTCACAGCCCAGACTACTGCCAGTAGTTCTAACTTGAAGGAGCTGTAATTTTCAGGATTTCTTTCAGTAGGCCGGAGCTTTCTACTTGCAAAGGCGATGACTTTCCTCTGCCTCCTTGCTTCTGAGATAGTACTGCTCCCAGTCCCACATTACTGGCATCTGTGTAAAGGATGAAAGGTTGATGGTAATCGGGGTATGCCAGAACTTCTTCTCCGGTCAATGCCTTCTTCAACTTTTCAAAGGAATCTTCCCTCTCATCACTCCACTGGAAAGGAGGATTGCGGTTTGAAGGCTTCTTCGACTGCCCTACCAGGATGTCTTGTAGAGGTGCTGCTAGCTTGGTGAACCCTTGGATGAATCTACGATAGTAGCCCACCAGTCCCAGGAATTGCCTCACCTGTTTCACGCTGGTAGGTCTTGGCCAATCCCTTATTGCGGTTACTTTCTCGGGATCCGGTGCTACTCCTTCTGAACTTACAACGTGTCCCAGGTATTGTACCTTTGGCTTTAGAAGGTGACATTTTGATGGCTTGATCTTCATACCATACCGGGATAAGGCCTCGAACACTTCTGCCAGGTCTTGTAGATGTTGTTCGTAAGTCTTTGAGTAGACTATTACATCATCTAGGTACAGAAGGACGGTTTCAAAGTTCTTGTGTCCGAGACAGCATTCCATCAATCGCTGAAAGGTACCGGGTGCGTTGCAGAGTCCGAACGGCATACAATTAAATTCACAGAGACCCATTGGTGTGGTAAATGCTGTCTTCTCTTTATCTTCCTCAGCCACAGGGACTTGCCAATACCCACTTGTTAAGTCTAAGGTGGAAAAATAGTTAGCAGATCTTAAAGCAGCTAATGACTCTTCAATTCTAGGTAAGGGGTAGGCGTCTTTATGGGTAATGTGATTAATCTGCCGGTAGTCTACGCACATTCTCATGGTTCCGTCTTTCTTTTTAACTATTACCAGAGGGGCTGCCCAGGGACTACAACTGTCTCTTATTACCCCGGCCTGTTTCATCTCTCTCAGCATGTCTTTAGCACATTGATAATGAGCGGGCGGTATGGGTCTATATCTCTCTTTTATTGGTGGGTGGTTACCGGTAGGAATTGTATGTTCTACCCCTTTAATCTGTCCGAAGTCTAATGGGTGTTTACTGAAGACCCGTTCATATTCTTCTACTAGTCGGTACACCCCTTGTTTTTGGTGGGTAGGTGTTGAATCTGTACCTATATGCAGCTGCTGACACCAATCTTCTAATTCTCCACTTGAACCATTGTCGTCCGCCTGACATGACGGATTCAAGGGCCCAATGGCTGTGATGGCATTGTTGTCAACAGTGTATAGCTTGGCCATTGTAGCGTACCTTGGTAAAGTGACCTCTTCCTCTCCACAATTCAAAAGACGTATGGGTACTCTTCCCCTGTGTACCTCGACTATTCCTCTAGCCGTTAATATCGTGGGTCTACTATCAGTGTACACAGGCTCTACCAAGGCTTGGTAATCTCGTCCTTTAATACCAATGGCTGCTCTACACCATACCAGCATTTCAGTTTTTGGAGGTATTACTATAGGAGTTGGGTCACTTACCCTCACACTGCCGATTTCTCCACCTGCAACCTCTACTTGTTGCTTCAGCACCAATGCTTTTATCTCTCTCCGGATAATTCTCTGCTGGCAGGATTGGGCAGTTTCCGCAAATTGCTGTAAAATAGTAATAACCTCGGAAAAACAATTTTCTAAAACATTCATACCTATCAATACAGAAGGTTCCCGTCGGTTAACATCAACAATTATGATACCCTGATTTTTTAATTCTGCTCTACCAATCTTAATGGTCATCTCTCTAAATCCTACTTGCGGTACCAATTTTCCATTACTAGCATATATACTTAGCTCAACATTAGATGGTCTTTTATTAATGTCTGAATCTGCCCAGTACCTCTTATAAAGGATATGTGGTATAGATGAAATCTGGGAACCAGTGTCCAACAAGGCATTGATGGGAATACCGTCCAGCACGATGGGAATAATGGGACGTCCTCCGACGTACTTATCGTGCCAGGATGTTGGGCCTTGAAAGTTCACTCCTGCGAAGCGGCCCGCATTCCCAGGGGATCCTTGTTTAAATCACAATTGCGGGCGATGTGGCCTGGCTTCCGGCAACGGCGGCAAATAGGCTGTCCATCCGGCTGGTAACGGTCGTTGGGTCGTCCTCTCCACGCTGGGTATCTCTGGGGTCTCATCCAGGAATATCCTCTCTGCGGTTCGCCAACTCCATCTTGGATGTAGTCTGTGATTCTCTCATTTCCTGCATGGTTTTAGCCATTGAGGTGACAATGTCTGTTATAGAGTCAAGCTTTTGCTGGAAAGCATCATTAGCACTGGCCTCCAGGGGCTTAACTGATGTCACTGGCACTCTCTGTTGTTGAGGGGTTTCTGTAATGGATGGCTCAGGATCCTGATCCCAAAGTGCCTCTGCCTGCTGGAGACGAATAGCGCTCTCCTTTAACTGGGCAAATGTCACTTCAGGGTCCTTGAAAGTCAGCATACTCGCATGCCCTCGATGAGAAGGGGTTAATAGTCCCTCAATGAATTGATCTTTTAACAATTTATCAGCGCCAGTGTTAAACATTGGTTCAGCCAGTGTAAGCGCTTTAAGGGCCTCCTGTAAATTCAGGGCAAAGTCTCTCACACTCTCATTGGCCTTTTGTTTGCAATTGAAGAATTTGGTCTTTGCTTTGCTACCAGCAGTAGTTTCAAATACTGCCTTTAATCCAGCTAGAATATGCTCAGCAGTGTCTTTTAGATCAGCGGACCATGCTGTGACTTCTCGCTTGGCATTACCACTTAACTGTGCCATCAGCAAACTGACACGCTGAGCTTCTGCCATTGGAAACATGTTTAAATAGGCCAGCAGTTTTTCTTTAAAATCATCAAAAGTATTAGGCTTACCTTCATACACTGGAAGCCATGGAGCACCTGGGGTATATGGCATCAACATCGGCATAATGGGCGCTGCACCTTGCGCCGCTGTGCTGCCGAGCGCTCTGTTTTGTGGTTCAGCTGCATTTATGTCGCCGGGTGTTTCGGCGTCTCCGTGCTGCGACATGTTGCGCCCCCTTAGTTAATCCGGACCCTTCCGGTCCTCTGCTTCCGTCGGGGTGGCGTATAATCGTTCCGCTGTGCAGCAGGATTGGTTTTCCCCTTTTGCAGACGTCAGAGCTCTCAGCTTGGTACCGCCCACAAAGACACGCCCCCTGCTGCTTCTGCTCGCCGTGAGCTCAGTAATGGCGGAATCTGAAATTTTTCAGTCAGATCAGAGCTCAGGGCTATGACACAGTTCAAATAGCAGTCTCGTGCTGTGGCAGTTATGAGGTAATTAGTGATGATGCAATTTTACCTCAGAGGCTGGCGGCCATTTTGTTTCAATGTTAGTCAATGGGGAAAAGTCTATTTCAATGATTTCCAATGGGAAAATCACTTTTTGATAAAAAAGTCAATTTTTCTCGGATTTTCTCACAATTTTCGGCATTAATCACGGCACACAGTACCCGATTTAACCAGGCACGGTAAATCCTGTTCGTGACGCCAAAGAGAGATGTGCCGCCCAGCTTAGGGGACCGGGATACCCGGCGCAGGGTCCCTTTCCTTGGGGGGTCACTGGTGGCTGGACCCAGGCCGTGGCCCCAGGCTGGCACACTCCTAAAAGGGGGTATTTACAGGGGATTTAGAAGTTTATATAGTTTATAAAGTTTGTAGATGTTATTGTCGTGACGCCACCCAGAATAATGTGGCTATATATGGCCACCGCTGCCTTGTACTGGCCAGGGGATGATGGTGAGAGGCAGCTGAGATGGTATAGCCCTTTTCCGGGTAGGGCTGTAGGGTCCCCTGGACAGGTGATGTTAAAGTTAATGATGGATGAAGATGGAAGTATGGTGAGGAGATGTTATGGACACAGACACTTACTTGATTCACAGCAAATTCTCTCAGCGGTGATGGTCCCAATCCTGGATAGATGGTAGCTGTTAAATCAGAGGCTGAGGCACAGATGAGGTTTAACTGGTTTACTTTCAACCAAACTATAATACAACAAGTCCCGTCTCCGGAGTCTGCAATAGGGGTTCAGTTGCTCAGGCCCCACCGGGTCCTTTACCTCCTGCTTGCGCTGTCTATGTGGCCCTGCTGCCGTGTGTGAACTCGCTGCTGGCCCAAATCTGTCCTCTCTGGGTCCCACTCAACAGGCAACTTGAGACCTTTGTCTCTCTCTGCTTACCCCCTCCGGGAGTACTGCTGAACTCTTAGTATGTTGCTGTGTCTGGCCCTATGAAGCTTGTTGTTACCTCACGTTTTCCGGTTGCTGTATTGTATATAACTAATGCAGCCACGGATCCGGTATCCGTATCTGCGCTTTTTATCTAGGGTAGATAATGATGCTACCCGATTCTGAAAGTGTTCCTCTTATCAGTTTTCTCCTCCTCAGACCGATGGCTTGGCCCTAGAAAATTGTCAGCCAGTTCTCAGGAACTCAATGCAGCTCCTGTCACTCTGAGCTCATGGCTCCAACTGTCTGAAAATTTACCTCAAACCAGTGTTTTATCTCTAGGGAAGTCTCTGGTGTCTCTGGAGCTCCCCCTACTGGCCAAAGGTGGTAGTGCAGTGGCTTGGCTTTCTAAGTGAGTGCAACTATTATGATCTTATACTGTGGCTAATACCCGCAGGGGCGCCACATAACCTTAGGCCATGTGCACACACTGAGTATTTGATGAGTTTTTTACCTCAGGATTTGTAGCCAAAACCAGGAGTGGAGCAATCAGAGGATATGTCTAATAGTAACACCTGCACCACTTCTGTATTTAATTACTCACTCCTGGTTTTGGTTACAAATCCTGAGGTAAAAAACTCATCAAATTCTCAAGTGTGCACGTG
>JARQOC010003361.1:0-16963 GCA_033576535.1 Allobates femoralis | reverse complement strand
AGGTTTAGGATTAAGAATAGGATTGGGTAGGATGGGGATTAAGTTAGGATTAGGATTGGGAATTGGATTAGGTTAAGGATTAGGATTTAGGATGGGGTTAGGTAATTAAAAATTAGGTTAGGATTAGGGTTTGTTTGGGTTAGGTTGGGGGTTGGGATTAGGTTTTAAGGAATTAGGATTAAGAATGGTTGGTTAAGTTTAAATTGTTTAGGATTTGGCTTAAATTAGGTTTAGGATTGGAAATTAGGATTTAGGATTAAGGTTAGGTTTAGGATTAGGTTTGTTGGGGGTTTAAGGAAAAAGTTAGGATTTAGGAAAAAGGATTGGATTGGGATAGGATTAAGTTTAGGGATTAGGAAATTAAGATTGGGGAATTAAAATAGGTTGGGGTTAAAAATTTTAGATTAGGATGGGATGGAGTTGGGAAAATTAAAGGATAGGATTAAGTTAGGATGGGATTAAGTTAGTTGGTTAGGATTGGAAATAGATTGGTGGGGTTAGGTTGTTTTGGGAAGGATTTGGAAATTAGGATTAGGATGGGGTTATGTTAGGATTGGGCTTTAAAAAGGGGATTGGTTAAATAGGACAAAAAGGGTTTTTAGGATGGGGTTAGGTTAAGGTTTAGGATTAGGAATTAAGTAGGTTGGGGGAAATGGGAAAAAAGGGGGTTTAATACGGTGGGGTTGGGGTAGGTTTTATGGTTAAGGTTGGGATTAAAAAATTAAAGGGGTTTTGGGATTAGGTTGGGGATGGGGTTATTTTGGGATAAGTTAGGATTAGGTTGGATTAAGGAAAAAAATAAGAAAAGGTAGGGTTAGGTTAGGTTAGAATTAGTAAGTTTAAAATTGGGGGTGGTTTAGGGTTAGGTTTTATTGGATTTTAAAGGATTAGGTAAGTTGGTTGTAATTAAGTTAGGATAGGAAAAATTAGTTTAAAAATAGGAAAATAGGTTTTGGGATTAGGTTTAGGATTAATAGGTTGATTGGTTGGTTGGGGTGGATAGGTTAGGTTAAAGGGATTAGGTTGGGTTAGGTTGGGAAAAGATTTAGGTTTAAGATTGGATTGGGGGTTGGGGTTGGATTGGGGTTTAGGATAAGATTTTAAAGGATAAGGAAAGGGTTTAGGATTAGGATTAAAAAGGGGTTAGTTAATTTAGGATTTGGTTAGGATTGGGGGTTTAGATTAGTTGGTTGGGGAATTTAAGGGTTAAGTTAGGTTAGGTTTTAAGTTTAAGGATTTGGATTGGGGTTTTAAGATTTGGTTGGGGTTAAGATTTAGGATTAGGTTTTAGGATTAGATTAGGATTAAGGAATTGGGATACTGGGTTTGGATTGGGTTAGGAGTGGGGCCAGGGAAAAGGAATTAAGAATTTGGATAAAGGGGGACTAGGAATTGGATGGGATTAAAAATTAAGGGGGATTAAGGTTAGGATTTAGGTAAGGGATTAGATTAGGTTTTAGAATTTAAAGAGGTAGGACGGGAAAAAAATAGGATTTAGGATAAGGGATTATGGATTAGGATGGATAGGGATAGGTTTTGAAAAAAATTTAGGTTTAGGTTGGGGTTAGGTCGGGTTTGGATAATTTTTGGATTAGAGGGGGTAGGTTTGGGATTTAAGAATAGGAAGGATAGGAAATGGGTTTAGGATAGTTGGGTAAGGAATATGATTGGATTTAGGATAAGGAATTGGGTGCTCTTAAAATAAGTTTGGGGGGGGGTAAAAAGGATAGGTTTTAGGATTTAGGTTTTGGTTTAGGATAGGATTAGGAAAAAGGATGGTTTAAGATTAGGGGAATGGTTAAGATGGTTTTGGGATTAGGAGGGGGTAAGGGTTTGGGGGTTGGAATAGGTTAAAAAAGTTGGGGGGGGAAAATGGTTTAAAGGGGTTAAAGGTTTTGGAAAGGATTTGGTTTGGTTAAAGGATAAGGGTTTTTATGGTAAAAGATTTGGGAGGGGGGGAAATTAGGTTTAGGATTAAGTTGGATTGGAAAAGGGGGAAAAGGTTTAGGATTAAAAAAAAGGTAAGGGCTTTTTTTTTGGGAAGGTTTTTGGGAGGGGGTTTTAAATTTTTTAAAATTTAGGTTTGGGTTTAAAAAAGTATTTTTTGGGGTTGGTTGGGGATAAAGGGTTAAAATTTTTTGGGTTTTAGGGGGGGTTTAAAGATTGGGTGGAAAAGGGGTTTTAGGTTAAAATTTAAAGGGTTGGGATTAATTAGGGGGGGGGTGGGTTTGGGAAAAAAAGGATTAGGTTTAAGTTTAGGGGGAAATAAGGTTAGGTTGGGAAATTTATGGGGTTAAATTTTTTGGGGATTAGTTTAGGATTTTAGGTTGGTTTTGGGGTTGGGGGAAAAATTTGGGAAAATTTAAAGGCTTAAGTTAATAAAAAAAATTGGTTGGGGGGGAGGGGGTTTTGGGTTGGTTAAAAAAAATTTTTAGGATTGGGGTTGGATTAGGTTTTGGATTGGGTTTTTAAAGGTTTTTTTAAAGGGGGTTTTAAAGGGGTTTTTGGGGGGGGTGTTGGGGAAATATGGGGGTTAGGTTAGGGAAAAATTTTTTAAAATTGGGTTTTTTTAGAAATTTTTTGGGGGGTTAGGTTAAGAAATAATAAAGGATAGGGGGTTTTAAGATTAGGTTTGGGGGAAAAGGGGGGGGTTAGATTAGGATTTTTTTTAAAAAAAAAAGGGGTTGGTTTTGGGCTAAGACTAAGGTAAGGGGGGGAAATTGGATTAAATTTAAAGGGGGGGGGAAAAATTTTTGGTTGGTTGGGAAAAAGGTTTAGGAAAGGTTAAAAGATTTTTTTTAAATTTTAGAATTGGGTTGGGGAAATTTTTGGGTTGGGATTTAGGAAGGGGGTTAAAGGGTTTTAAAAGATTAGGAAAAAAAATAGGTGGGTTAAAGACAAAGGGGAATAAGGTTGGGAAAAAAGAGGGGGAATTGGTTGAGGGGGTTAAAAGGGCCCTTTGGGGATGGGAAATTAAAAAATTTAAAAATTTTAGGTTGGGAAAGGGGGAAAATTAAAGATTGGAAATTAGGTTGGGGTTTAAGGGAACTGGGAAAATTAGGGGTTTTTTTTAGGTTTAGGGTTGATTAGTTGGGGTTAAAATTAGGGGGTTTTGGGGATAGGATTGGGGGTTTAGTTTTGGAATGGATTGGGGGGAAATTTTAGGAAATAAGGGGGGTTTAGGATGGTTTAAAAGGAAAAATTTTAGGATTTGGGGAAAAAAGGGAAATTTTAAGTTAGGATTGGGAAAAAGGTTAGGATTAATTTTTTGGGTTGGTTTGGGGGATTTTGGATTTTTTTTGTTAGGTTTTGGGTTGGTTAACGGATTAGAATTTGGAATTAGTATTTTAAGACTTAGGACTTAGGTCGTAAGACTTAGGATTAGGACTTCAGACTTTAAGACTTCGGAATAGGATTAAGACTTTGGGATTAGGACTTAAGATTAGCACTTAGGTCTTAGGATTCAGATTAGATTAAGATGTCGTATTAGGATTAAGATAAGGAGCTTTGGCTTAGGATTCGGAATGGCATAGATGAGGAATAAGATTAAGACTTCGGTAAGGACTTAAGACTTCCGACTCAGATTAGGATTCTGGCCTTAGTAACGCTTAGGGATTAAGGAGTAAGGTATTTAAGACTTTATGACTTAGTGGATTAAGGATTTAGGCTTAGGACTTTAGGGTCAGCAGGACTTAAGATAAGACTTAGGATTTATGGATATTAAGATTAGGACTAGCGATTTAAGATTAGCCCTTAGGCTTAAGATTAGCTACTTTTGGCTTAGGACTTAGGATCTAAGATTAGGGAATTGGACTTAAGGATCTATATCTCTGATTAGGACATTAGGACTTAAGATTAGACTCTAGGAAATTCAATTCAACTTCCACTCATTCAACTTCAACTTATAAATTTCAACTTCAACTCAACTTCAACTTACAACCTCACTTCAACTTCACTTCAATCAATTCAATTTCAATTTCAACCTTCCACTTCAACTACACCTACAACTCAAATTCAATTCAACTTAACCTCAATTCAAACTTCATACTTAACTTCACCTTCCAATTCACTTCAATCTTCAATTCAACATCAATTAAAATCCAATTCACTTACTTACCTCCAATTCAACTTCAATTAACTTCACCTTATCAACCTCAATTCAAATTCAACTCAAATTCAATTCAAATTCAACATAACTCACTTAAATCCCCTCCAACTTAAATTCAATTCAATTCTACTAAAATTAACTTCAACTTTCATCTAATCAATTCTAACTCCAAATCAATCAAATTAAACTTACCTCTCAACTTCATTTCAAATCCAATTTCAACTCTAACCCTAAATTCAACTCTCAACCTCAATAAACTAAATTTACAAACTTCAACATATCCTCAACTTAAAATTCAAACTCCAACTAAAATTCAATTTCAACTTCAATTTCAACTTCAACATAAACTTAAATTACTACTTCAACTGAACCTTCAACTTCAACCTAAACTTCAATTAACTTACACTTCATCTTTACATTACTTCATCTTCATCCACCTACAAATTCAACTTCCAACATCCAACTCATAATGTCCACTCAACTTAACTATAATTAATATTCCTCTTACATTCCAAATTATAACTCAAAACATTTAATTTCAAATTAAACTTTTCAATTCTACATCACACTTCAAACTAAACTTCAAACTAATCGTTCAAAATTCAAACCTTCAACTATATTCTAAATTAAATTCAATCTTAACATTCATATACTAACCTCATCTTAATTCAAGTCTACTGCAAATTAAAGTACAACAATCAAAATAACCTAAAACTTCAACTTCCTAAATTACGAACTTCAAATTCTAATTTAATTAATTTTAACTTACTCAAACTTCCAAACTTTTTAATTTTAACTCAATAAAATTAATTTTCAACTTAAAATTTAACCAATTAAAATAACTTAATTTAATTAATTTCCCAATCAAAAAATTCAACTCAACCTTACTTAACTTAATTTTCAATTAATTTATTCAATTAACTCAATTAAATTTTAATTTTAAATTTTAACCCAACCTAAATTAAATTCAATTTAAAATTCTTAATTTTCAATTAATTTTATTCAAACAACTCCAATTAATTAATTTCAATTTTCAAAACAATTAATTTAATAATTTAAATTAATTCCATTAAAACTTACAACTTTAATTTAACCCCTTTCAATTTTTTTCCCAAACTTAAACCTTAAAATTTAATTCAATTAACTTAACTTCATAATTAAAATTTAAACATTCAATTAATTTAATTAACTTCAAACTTTCAAACTTCAACTTCACTTTTAACTTAATTAAACTTTAACTTCAATTCAATTAACTTCAATTTAATTAACCCTCACTTAATTAAACTTAATTTAACTTCAAACATTCACAAATTAACTAAACTTCACTCAATAATTAACAAATTCAATTTCAACTTAAACTAATCTACTTCCTTCCCAACCTCATTCAAATTCATTTAATTCAATTAACTTTCCTTCCCATCCCTCAATTAACTCCAACTCAACTATAATTCAACTTCAACTTTAAACTTCACTTAAATATCAACTTTACCTCCAATTACTCAATTCAATTAAATTCAATTCAATTCACCCAAATAACTTCCAACTTAATTTTAACTTCCAACTTAATCAAACACCCCTAATTAACCTTAATCCTTCAATTAATTTCAAATTTTAAAATTCCAATTAACTCAATTCAACAAAACTTCAATTAAACTTCAATACAACTTAAACAATCAACTTCAATAATTCACCTTTTCCCCTTTCAATTTACTAATTAATTAATAATCATTTACTAACTCTTCCACAACACTAACTCAACTTAACTTCCCCCAATTACCTTCAACTCTAAAATTCAATTAACTTCTTTTAACTCAATTTAAACTTCAACTTCAACCTTAAATTTTAAATTAAATTAATTTAAAATAATTAAAACTTTCAACTTAACTTAAACTTTCATATTCACTAATTAAATCTCTCTTCCCAATTCAACCTTCAAAACACTAACTTAACCCATTTTTAACTCTACCAACTTCAACTTAACTTCATCAATTCCATCAAATTCAACTTAACTTAATTTTACAATTTTACTTAAAATTAATTCAATCCACTACTTTAATTCAAATTCCTAACCCAAAACCCTACAATTAAACCATTTTCCCCCACTCACCCCTTTCCCTTTAAATCCCCTTAAAAAATTTTTTAAACAAAATTCCCCCATTAATTAAAACAAATAACCCTAACCCTTAAATTTTTCCCCTTCAAAAAATTTAAAATAAACCTCATTAACTTCAACCCCACCCCATTAACTTCTCCCCCTTACTAAAATTAAAAATTATAACCCCAAAACCCACAACTTCCTCCTAATTTACAACCTTTTAAACCCCCAAAATTAACCAAAAATAAACCCCCCACCCACATACCTAAGCCTAATAAAAACTACATACAACCTAAACTCAACTAAATAACTAACCTAACTTCAAAAAAACAAATAACTAAAAACACCCACTAAACTCCCTAACTTAACTACTCCACTATAACTAAATAACTACATATAAACCTAACATAAAACATAAACTAAACCTAAATACAACCTAATAACCTAACTACCTACACCTAACCTACTAACCTACCTTAACCTAAACTAAAACTAACTACCCTAAACTAAACTACACACCTAAATAAACAATAATACAAACAAACAACACCACCTACTACCACAAATCAAAAACATCCACACAAACTAATCACAAACAACTAATAACTAACTACCTAAAACAAAACACCACCAACACCCAACACAAACAACCAAATACCCTACAACCTAAACCTAACTAACCAACTAACTACAAACAAACACCACAACTCCAAACAACCACCCAAACCTCTCCCTACAACACCTACCTCCTAAACCTATAACCTAAAAAACCATAACTACCTACATACAAATAACTAAAACTTAACCTACAAACTACCTAACATAACTAAAAAACTAACTAACTAAAACTAAACAAACATAAAATAAAACTAAACAAATAATAAAAATAACAAACTACAAATCAACTAAAAAATAAAACAAACAACTAAAATAACTAAAAACTACATAAACTAAACAAACTACAAAAACTAACTAAAAAACACTAAAAAAACTAACTAAAAACTATAAAATACTACCTACAAATAACAAACTAAACTAAACAAATAAACTAAACTACTAAACTAAAAACTAAAAAACTACAACTAAATAAAACTAAATAACTAAAAAACTAACAATAAACTAAACTACTAAACAACTAAATAACATAAAACTAAATAAACTACAAAAAAAAATAAATACTAAACAACTAAAAAACAAATACCAAACAAACAACCAACTAAAAAAACTAAATAAACTACAAACTAAAATAAAAATAAAACTAAACACTAACAAACAAACTACAACTAAACTAAAAACTAAAAACAAAAACTACTAAATAAACTAAACTAACTAAAACTAAACATAAAACTAAATAAAAACTAAAAACTAAAAAAAATAACTAAAACTAAACAAATAACTAAACTAAACTAAACTAAACTACAACTAACTAACTAAAAAACTAACCTAAAAAACTAATAACAACTAAACTAAACTACAATAAATAACATAATAACTAAACTAAACTACTAACTAACTAACTAACTAACTACAACTAAATAAAACTAATAAATAAAAACTACAATAACTATAAACAAATAAACTAAATACTAAACAATAACCTAACTAAACTAATAATAAAACACTAAATACAATAAACTAAAACTAAAATAACTAACTAAACAAACTAACTAAAACAACTACAACTAATAAACTACAAAAACTAACTAAACTAAACTAACAAACTACTAAATAAAATAAAAATACAAAAAAAAACTAAAACTAACTAAAAAAACTAAAACTAAACTATAAACAACTAACTAAATACTAAACAATACTAACAAAACAAAAAATAAACTATAACTAAAACTCTAAAATAAACTAACAAAAAACTAAAAACTAAAAACTAACAAAACAACTAAACTAAAATAAAAAAAACTAAACTAAATCAAATAAAACTAAATAAAACTAAATAAACTACAACTAAAACACTATAAACAACTCCTAACTAAAACAAACTAAACTACAACTAACTAAATACAACTAAATAAACTACAAATACCATAAACAAAACTAACAAACTACAACAAAAACAACAAAAAAAAACTAAACTAAACTAACTAAACTAAACTAAACATAAAATACTAAATAACAAACTAAAAAACTAAAAAACAACTAACAAACTAAAAACAAAAACAAACAAAAAACAAAAACTAACTAACTCTAAACTAAACAAAAACTAAACTAAAAAAAAAAAAACAAAACTACAAAAAAAATAAAACAATAAAAACTAAAACTAAAAAAAAAAAAAAAAATAAAAAAATACTAAATACTAACTAAAAAAAAACTAACTAATCTAACTAAAAAAAAAAACAAATAACTAAAAACAACAACTAAACAAACTAAATAAACTAAAACTAAAACTAAAAAAAAATAAACTAACTAAACTCTAAACTAAAAAACAAATAACTAAACAACAAACTAAAACTAAACAATACAAAAAAAAACTACAATAAAACTACTAAACTAAACAAATAACTAAAAATAAAAACTAAAAAAAAACTAAAACAAAAAACTACAAATAAACTAACAAACTAAAAAACTACTAAAAAAAACTAAAAAAACAAAAAAAAAAAAACTAAAACTAAACCAATATAACTCAAATACAACTACAAAAAACTAAAACTAAAAATAAAATAAAAAAAAAAAACTAAACAAATAAATAACAAAATAAACTAAAAACTAAAAAAATAAAAAACTAAAAAATAAAAAACTAATACCAAAAAATCAACTAACTAAATAAACTAAAACCTAAACAAAAAAAATAAACAAAATAAACAAACCAAAAAATAAAAAACCAAAAAACAAAAATAAAAATAAAACTAAACTAAACCAACCAAAATAAAAACCCTAAAATAAAAAAAACTAAATAACTAAAAAAAAAAAAAACAAAACCAAACAAAAAAACAAACTCAAACCAAAAACCAACCTAAAATAAACAAAAAAAAAAAAAAAAAAAAAAACCCTAAAAACCCAAACAATACAAAACTAAATTAATAAAAAACTAAACTAAAACTAAAATAAAACAAAAAAAAAAATAAATAAACAAAATAAAAAAAAACCCAAACCTACCCCAAATTAAAAAAAAACCCCTAACAATAAAAAAAAAAATAAAAAAAAAATAAAAAAAACCTAAACCCCCAAAAAATAAAAAAAACCAAAAAAAAAAAAACCCCCAAAAAAAACCCCAAAAAACCAAAACCCCCCCAAACTAAAAAAAAATCTAAAAATACCCAAAACTTAACTTCATACTTAACTTCACTTAACTAAATTAAACCAACTTTAATTTTAACTTAACTTTAACATTCAACTTCAACTTCAACTTCAACTAACTTCAACTTAAACTTCAAATTTAACCTTAACTTCAAACTTCAAATTCACAACTTAACTTCCAACTTAATTAACAACTTCAATTTAACCTTCAATTCCAACCTTAATTTCCCAACTTCAATTCATACTTTACTTTAACTTTCAACTTTAACTTAATTCCAACTTCACTTAACTTTAATTCTTTAACTTCACTAACTTAATCAACTTTAATTTAAACTTAACTTCAACTTCAACTTTCAAATTAATTTCAATTAACCCAATTCAACTTCAACTTCCAACTTTATTTCAACTTTAACTTCAATTTTAACTTTAACTTAAACTTCAACTTTCACTTCCAATTCACAATTCAAACTTCAACTCAAACTTTAACTTTAACTATTAACTTATCAACTACAATTTAACCTTAACTTAACTTCAACTTCAACTTCAAATTTACAAACTTCAACTTCAAATCAACTTCAACTTAATTAACCTTAACTTCAAATTTAACTTCAATTCAACTTACAATTCAACACTTCAATTCAACTTCAACTTCCAACTTTAACTTTAACTTAACTTCAACCACCATTAACTTATCAACTTAACCTTAACCTTACAATTCAACTTAACTTCAACTTAACTTCAACTTCAACTTCTAAAACTTCAACTTCAATTAACACTTAACTTCCAACTTCAATTAAATTTAACCTTCAACTTCAATTCAACCAAATTAACTTCATTAACTCACTTTACTAAACTTAACTTCACTTTAACTTAAACTTCAACTTCAACTCAACTTCAACTTACTTAACTTCAACTTCAACTTAACTTCAACTTCAATCCATTAACTTAACTTCAACCTAACTTAATTCAACTTAACTTAATTCAATTCAACTTCAACTTAACTTCCTAACTTCAACTTCTAACCTTCAAAACTTCAACTTAACTTCAACTTTAACTCTAACTTTCAACTTAACTTCAACTTCAACTTCAAACTTTCACTTAACTTCAACTTCAATTATCAATTAACTTCAACTTACTAACTTCAACTCAACTTTCAACTTAATTCAACTATTAACTTCAACCTTACACTCAACTTTAATCATTTAATTTTCAACTTCAACTTAACTTTCAATTAACTTAATTAACTTTCAACTTAACTTCAATACTTTAACAACCTAACTTACCATTCACTTAACTTAACTTCACTTAACTTCAATTAACTTAACTTATAACTTCACATAACTTAATTCCAATTCACATTCAACTTTAACCTTCAACTTCAATTCAACTTAACTTATAAACTTCAACTTTAACTTAACTTAACTCAACTTCAACTTAACTTCAACTTCAACTTAACTTCAACCTTTCAAATTCAACTAACTTAACTTTCAACTTCATTCAATTTCAACTTCAACTTAACCTTAACTTAACTTTCAACACTTCAACCTTCAACTTCAACTTCAACTTAACTTAACTTACTTCAACATTCAACTTAACTTCAACATTCAACTTCAACTTCAATTCAACTTTCAACTTCAACTTCAACTTCAACTTCAACTTAACTTCAACCTTAACTATTCAACTACTTAACTTCAACTTAACTTCAACTTCAACTTAATTCAACTACAACTTACTTCAAACTTAACTTCAACTTCAACTAACATACTTAACTTTCAACTTAACTACTTCAACTTCAACTCAATTCAACTTTTACTTTCAACTTCAACTTAACTTAACTTCAACTTCAATTTACTTAACTTCAACTTCAATCTTCAACTTACTTAACTTAACTTCAAACTCAACTTCAACTTAACTTCAACTTAACTTTAACTTCACCTAACTTCAACTTCATTCAACTCACTAATTTCAACTTAACTTCAACTCAACTTCAACTTAACTTCAACTTTAACTTCAACCTTAACTTCAACTTCAATCCAACTTCAACTTCACCAACTTACACTTCAACTATAACTTCTACTTCAACTCAACTTCACTTCAACTTCCAACTTAACTTAACTAACTTAACTTCAATTAACTTTCATAACAACTTCAACTTAACCTTAACTTAACTTCCAACTCTTAACTTTAAACTTCAACTTAACTTCAACTTAACTTCCAACTTCACTTAACTTCAACTTCAACTTCCAACCTTTAACCTTTACAACTTCAAACTTAAACTTCAACTTCAACTTAAACCCTTTACCATTAACTTAACTTCTCACAACTAACTTCACTTCAACTTCAACTTCACACCTTAATTTCAACTTCAACCTAACTTCCAACTTAACTTAAACTTCAACCTACCACTTAACTTCCAACTTCCCAACTTCACCTTAACCTCAACTTCAACCATTAACTTCTCCCTTTATACCAACTTAACTTCAATTTAACTTCACTTCTAATTTCCCAACTTCAACTTTAAACTCAACTTCCAACTTCAACTTCATTAACTTAACTTCCAACTTCCAACCTAATCAACTTAATTCTCTTAACTTCAACAACTCTCCAACTTCAACTCAACTTCAAACCTTCCAACTTCAACTTTAACTTACACTTCCAAACTAACTTCCTACTTAACCTAACTAACTTACACTTAACTTTCAACTTTCCAACTTAACTTCACTTAACTTCAACTTAACTTCAACCTTCAAATTCAACTACTTCACTTCAACTTAACACTTCTATTTAACTTCAACTTCAACTTCACTTAACCTTTCAACTTTAACAATCAACCTACTTCAACTTCAACCTCAACTTCAACTTTAACTAACCACCTTCAACCTTAACTTCTAACTTTACTCAACTTACTCAACCTTAACTTAATTAACTTAACTCAATTAACTTCAACTCAACTTCAACCTTACAACCTTTAACTTAACCTAATTTACTTAACTTAACTCAACTTAATTCAACTTAAATTCAACTTATAACTTACTAACTTCCAACCTTCAAAATTCAAACCTTACAACTTCAACTTTCAACTTAACTTCCAACTTCAACTTCAAACTTAACCTATCAAATACCAATTTCACTTAACTTCCACCATTAAACTTAACCAACTTCAATTAACCTTCACCAACCACCCCACACACCAACCCACCACCCCCAACCCAACCCCCCCCCCAAACCAACACCCCACCATACAACCACCCCAACAACCCCACCCACCAAAAACACACCCAAACCCCACCCACAACAAACACCAACACCAAACACCCACCCCAACACACCAAAACACACCCCAAACCACCACCCCAACAACCCACCCCAACCAAACAACACCCCCCAACCCACCACACAAACACAACCCCACACCACACACCACACAACCCACACACCACACAAACCAAACAACCACACTCACCCACCCACAAAAACACCACACACACCCCCACCCCCCCACCAACAAACCCACCCACCCACCCACACCAACCCCCCACAACCCCACACCCACCAACCACACCCACACAACACACCCACCACCACAACCCCACCACATACCCAACACAACACCCAACCCCCCCAACCAACCACCACACCCACCCAACCACACACCCACCCCCCAACCCCCACACCACACCACCCCAAACCACCCACAAACAACCACACAAACACCCACCAACCAACCAACCCAAACCAACCCCCACCCCCACCCACCCCAACACCCACCCAAACACCAACCCACACCCACCACCCCACAACCACCACCCCACCCACAACACACACCCACCACACCACAAACCCACCCACCCACACACAACCACCACACCCCCAACCAACACCCAACCCCACCACCCCCACCACACACAACCCCCAACACCACCCCCCCACCCACCACCACCACAACCACCAAACCCCACAACCACCACACAACCCCCCACAACACCCACCACCACCCCCAACAACCCACAACACCCACCCACCCAACACACACCCCACACACCCCCACCCCCACCAACCCCACCACCCCACCCCACCCAAACCACCCCAACCCCAACCACACCACCCCACCACCACCCACACCCAACACACCCCCCACCCACAACCCCACCCACCAACACACCCACAACAACCCCCCCCCCCACAAACCCCCCAACACCCCCAACAAACACCCACAACCCCAACACCCAACCCCACCCACCCCACCCCCACACCCCACACCCACACAACCACCCCAACACCACCCCCCCCACCCCCAACACACCCAACCCCCACACCCAACCCCCCAAACACCCCCCACCCCCAAACAACACCACCCAACCACCCCCCCCAACCACCCACACCACCCCCCACCACAAACCCCACCCCCAACACACCCACCCCACACCCCCCCACACACCCCCCCACCCCACCCACACCCCCAACCAAACCCCACACACCCACCCCCACACACCCCCACAACCACCCCCCAACCCAACCCACCACCCCCACCCCACCCACCAACACCCCCACCCCCAACCACAAACCACCCCCCCAACACCACACCCCAAACCCCCCCACACCACCCCCACCCCCCAAACCCCCAACCCACCCCAACAAACAACAACCCCCCACCAACCCCCCACACAACACCCACCAACCCCCCCACCCAACCCCCACCACCCCCACACCACCCCACCAACACCACCCCACCCCCACACCCACCACCACACCCCCACCCACCACACACCCCCAAACCACCCCCCCCCCAACACCAACACACAAACACCACCCCCCCCAACACCCCCCACCCCAACACCCCCCCCTACCCCCCACCACCACCCCCCAACACACCCCACCCAACAACCACCCCACACCCCCCCCAACCACCACCACCCCCACCACCCACCCACACCACACACCCCACAAAACCAACCACAACACCACCACCACCCCACCACCACACCCAACCACACACAACCCCCCACCCCACACAACCAACAAAACCACCCCCCCCAACCACACCACACCAACCCACCCACCACCACCCACAACACCCCACCCACCACCAACCCAACACCCAACCACCACACCAACAACCTAAACCACCCACACAACCCAACCACCCCACCACCACCCCCAACAACCCCCACAACCAACCACCAACCCACCCCAACCCACCACACCCCACCAACACCACACCCAACATCCCCAACCACCCAACCAAACCACCACCAACCCACCAACAACCACCCACCCCCCACCACCCCACAACCCCACACCCCACCACCCACCACCAACACCCACCACCACCCACCACCCAACCACCACACCCACACCACCCACACCACACCACACAACCCACCAACACCCACAACCACCACACCACACCACCCCCACCACCAAACCACACCCCCCCCACCCCACCCACCCCCACCCACACCCACCACACACCCCCACACACCCACCCCAACCCACCCACACACCAACCCCACCAACCCCCACCCACACACAACCACCCCCACCAAACCCCACACCACCACCCCAACCACCACCCCCAACCCACCCCACCACAACCCCACCCACACCCCACCCAAACACCCCCAACCACCCAACCAACTACACCCCACAACCCCCCCCACACCCAACACACCCACCCAACCACCCAACAACCCACCACCAACTCCACACACCACCCACCACAACCCCCCACCACACCCCACCCAAAACCCCACCAACCACACACCACACCACCCAACCAACCCCCCACCACACCCCCCACACCCACCCACCCCACCCACACACCCCAAACCCACACCCCCACACACCCAACACCACCACACCCAACCCCACCCACCAACCCCACCACCCCACCCACCCACCCCACCACACCCCCACCCCCCACCCCAACCAAACACCCCAACACCAACCAACCCCCCCAACCACCACCCAACCCCCAACACCACCACCCACCACAAACAACCCACCCCCCCCACCCCCACAACAACCCCACCCACCAACAACCAAACACCACCCACCACCAACCCCCACCCCCCACCCCAACCCCACCCACACCCCCACCCCCCCAACAACACCACAACCCACCCCACCAACAACCCCAACAACCCCCCAACCCCCCCCACAACACCCCACCCACCCACCCCCCCCCCCACCCAACCCCCAAACCCCCCCACCCACCAACCCCACCCCCCACCCCCCCCAAAACCCCACCCCCCAAACAACCCCAACCCCCACCCCCCCCCCCCCCACCACACCCACCCCACAACAACCACCCCAACCCACACCACCCCAACCACCCCCCCCCAAACCCAACCCCCAACCAAACCCCAACCCACCCCCACACAACAACCCCCCCCCCCCCACAACCCAAAACACCCCACCACACCACACCCCCCCCACCCCACCCCCCCCACCCAACAACCCCCCAACCACCACCACCCCCCCCCACCCACCCCACACCACCCCCACCACACCCCACCACCCCCCAACACCCCCCCCCCCCCCAAACCCCCCCAAACCCACCCAACACCACAACCACAACACCAACACCACCACAAACCCACCCCCACAACCCCCCCACACCCCACCCAAACCCCACCACCCCACACCCCCACCAACCACCCAACACCACCCCACCCAACCCACACCCACCCCCAACACACCCACCCAACCACCAACCCCAACACCCCCCCACACCCACAACACAACCACCAAACACACACCCCCCACACCCAACACCACCACAACCCCCACACCAAACACCCACCCCCACACCCCCCCACACACCCCCCCCACCCCACCACCCCCCCCCCCCCACCCCCAACCACACACCAACACAACCCCACCACCAACAAACACCACCCAAACACCCCACACCCACCCCAACCCAACCCACACCACAACAACCCAAAAACCCACACCCCCACCCCACCACCACCACACACCAACAAACCCCAACCCCCCCAACCCACACAACCCCACCACCAAACACCCAACCCCCCACACACCCAACCACCACCCACACCCACCCCCCAACCAACCCCCCACACACCCAACCCCCCCAACACCCACCCCACCACCACCCCCCAACCCCAAAACACACCACACCAACCCACCCCCACCAACCCCCCACCCACCCCCCACACCAACCACCCCCCCCACCCACACCCCCACCAACCCCCCACCCCCCCAAACCCCCCCCCCACCCCCAACCCCCCACACCCCCCCAACCCCCACCCCCCCCACCCACACCCCCCCCCACCCCCAAACACCCCACCAAACCCCCCCCACACCCCCCACCCCAACCACCCACACCCAACCCCCCCCCCCACCCCCAACCCAACCAACACACCCCCCACAAACACCACCCCCCCCCACAAACCCCACCCAAACCAACCACACCCCACACCACCCCACCCCCCCACCCCCACCCACAACCCCACCACACACCCACACCCACCCAACCCCACACC
>JARQOC010003360.1:0-16968 GCA_033576535.1 Allobates femoralis | reverse complement strand
GTGGTATACAGGCCCCAGTAGTATACAGGCCCAGTGGTATATACAGGCCCCAGTGGTATTATACAGGCCCGTGGTATATACAGGCCCCAGTGTTATACAGGTGCCCCCCCATCAGTGGTATACAGGGCCCCCTTGCTGCCACACACTTATAAAGTAATACATCATTATACTTATCCCTGTTGCTGTTGCCGCCGCCGCCGCTCTGCACCGCGCTTCTCTGTGTCTTCAGGCTTCTTCTGCTTCTTCCTGCTTGTGACGGTGGGCGCAGGCAATGACGTCAGGAAGAAGCATGAAGAAGCAGGAAGAAACCTGAAGACCCGGAGGAGCGCGGTGCAGAGCGGAGGCGGCGGCGACAGCAACATGGATAAGTATAATGATGTATTACTTTACAGGTGTGCGGCAGCAAGGGGGGGGCCCTGTATACTGATGGGGCGGGGGCGTGGGCGGCCTGTATACACCGATGACTCGTGTATAAGCCGAGGGGGGGGGGACTTTTAAGCACATTTTTTGTGCTGAAAAACTCGGCTTATACACGAGTATATACGGTACATGTTTTCCTGTGTGTTTTTAATTGAACACTTATCAGGTCACAAATGGGGTGTCTGAGAGACCTCTCTCCACTATTAACCCTGGGCTTGATGCAGCTGAAAGTCACAGCAGGCATCAGACCCATTAATCATTACCGTGATTGCTACTACAGCAGAGCTACCGGGCAAAGCACCAGAATTGGCGCATCTAATGGATGCACCTTTTCTGGGGTGGCTGTGTGCTGCTATTTTTAGCCTGAGAAAGGCCAAACAATAATTAGCAATAGGAAAATAATTAAAAAAAACTACCAAGACAGCTATATGGTTTCCAACCAAATCCACTCAGCAGGTTGCAGTGAGCCTCAGTAATATAGGAAAAGTCATCATAGGTGCAAAATACCAGTGCTCCAATCACTCTCACCCTCCTTCTCTTGGAGAGGGTGATTTCTGATATTTTTTTTATGCACACAGAATAAGGTGTTCATAGGGTGCCAGTCACACACATGTAATACAAATTGTACCCAGCGTATTACTTACGCCCTTGTTATTAGATCTATGCGGGCTGTTAGGCACTATATCAATGCGCTGCAGCATGACAGATGCCCTATATGGCCCAGCTGCACCCTGCAAAAGATAAAAAGTGCAAAAAAAAAATACAAAGACATTTGTGACTGGTGCCTTATGGGAACCTTATTATGTGTGCATAAAAAAATACCAGAAATTACCCCCTCCAAGAGAAGGAGGATGAGAGAGATTGGAATGCTGGTATTTAACACCTGTGATGGCTTTTCCTATATTTCTGAGGCCCACTCCATCCTACTGACTGCATTTGGTTGGAGACCATGTATCTGTTCTTAAAGGGCCAAATAACCACGACCCTTGCCATCCAGATAATACCAGCCCTCACCTGTCTGCTTTACCTTGGCTGGTTATAAAAAATGCCTCTCCGCCTGGTATTGAGATAAATAGAAAAATACATAGTGCTCCATCAAAAAAAGTTCACCTTGCATTGGTTGATGGGCTCATATGAATTGATCAATATTTGCGCTAAGTACCTGTTATTTTTCTAAGTATTTTATACACCTTTTCCATGTAGAAGTATAGCAGTTTAAATTTTCACATATTCTATATTTGCTAATGTCTTAGTGCTGACAGAGTGTTGCTGTTATTTTTTGTTTGAGCATTATGCAGTCAGAGCAGCCTGCACCTGTTCACACTTGCTTTGTTCCTTCTGCAGGTGCTGGTAAGCGTTTTGTGATGTGATCAATGTGGGATACTCTCTGTATTTGATAAACAGCCAATGTAAAGCAGACAATTGAGGGTTACAGCACGCAGCTGCCTATTTTACTTGTGGTGATTATCAAAAATAGGCGGGAGTCCACATCAATTTTTTTTCTACTTAATCTCCACATGTTTGAAGGGCATTTTCCTCCATACTACTTCCTTTTGCAGCCCACTAGCCCTTTCTATGACCATTTTACATCCATTTTTCAGCACAGAAATTAGAGTCTCCATTGATTTGTATAGGGTTTGAAGTCCAGGGTCAAGTTTGGGTCAAGGCTGTGTCTCGAACTGAACATTTTTTACAGTCTGGCTGAGCGCGGCGACCAATCAGGGTGCGGGATTCATATCGCCCGATAAGCCATGGGCCTCTTTGCTGATTGGTCACCGCCAGCAGGGAAGTGTGTTTTAAAACACGTGCCAAGAGCACTGATTGGTTGCCGCTGAGTGTGGCGACCAATCAGCAAAGCGGCCTGCGGCTTGGCGGGCGATATGAATCCCGAACCACTGATTGATCGCCGTGGCTGGCTGAGCGCAGCGACCAGTCAGCGGCGTGGGATTCATATCTCCCGCCAAGCTGCGGGCCGCTTCGCTGATTGATCGCTGCCAGCAGCGGTGACCAATCAGCGAAGCATGTTTTAAAACACGCACCAAGAGCGCTGATTGGTCGCCGCTGAGTGCGGTGACCAATCAGCAAAGCGGCACGGTAGCCATATCGGAATACCCCTAACTTGCTCGCAGCGTAAGTACCCCGAGTGCCATATTGGAACACCCAAGTTTTGGGTATTCCGATATGGCGACCGGGATTCAAATCCCCCGCCTAGCCGCGCGCCGCTTTGCTGATTGGTCGCCGCTGAGTGCGGCGAGCAATCATCGAAACAGCACATCAGCGCTTTTAGCTCGTGATATGAATCCCTCGCCGCTGATTGGTCGCTGCGGCTGGCTGAGCGTGGCGACCAATCAGTAGCACAGGATTCATTTCTTCGTTAAAAAATATCTTATAGATTATAAATCTTCATGAATAAACTACATACATATGCTAGAATACTCGATGCGTTAGAATTGGGCCACCACCATCTACAGTCATGGCCAAAAGTTTTGCGAATGATACAAATATTAATTTTAGCAAAGTCTACTGCTTCAGTTTTTCTAATGGCAATTTGCATATACTCCAGAATGTCATAAAGAGTGATCAGCTTAACAGCAATTACTTGCTCTGTCAATATTTGCCTAGAAAATGAACTTCATCCCCCAAAACACATTTCAACATCATTGCAGTTCTGCCTTACAAGGAGCAGCTAACATTGTTTTAGTGATTGTTCCATTAACACAGGTGTGGGTGTTGATAAGGACAGGGCTGCGGAACAATCAGTCATGATTAAGTAAGAATGACACCACTGGACACTTTAAAAGGAGGCTGGTGCTTGGTATCATTGTTTCTCTTCAGTTAACCATGGTTATCTCTAAGGAAACATGTGCAGCCATCATTGCACTGCACAAAAATGGCCTAACAGGGAAGAATATCGCAGCTAGAAAGATTGCATCTCAGTCAACAATCTATCGCATCATCAAGAACTTCAAGGAGAGAGCTTCCATTGTTGTCAAAAAGGCTCCAGGGCGCCAAGAAAGACCAGCAAGCGCCAGGACCGTATCTTAAAACTGTTTCAGCTGCGGAATCGGGCTACCAGCAGTGCCGAGCTTGCTCAGGAATGGCAGAAGGCTGGTGTGAGTGCTTCTGCACGTACTGTGAGGCGGAGACTCTTTGAGCAAGGCCTGGTTTCAAGGAGGGCAGCAAAGAAGCCACTTCTCTCCAGAAAAAACATCAGGGACCGACTGATATTCTGCAAAAGGTACAGGGAGTGGACTGCTGAGGACTGGGGTAAAGTCATTTTCTCTGATGAATCCCCTTTTCGATTGTTTGGGACATCTGGAAAACAGCTTATTCGGAGAAGAAGAGGTGAGCGCTTCCACCAGTCTTGTTTCATGCCAACTGTAAAGCATCCTGAAACCATTCATGTGTGGGGTTGCTTCTCAGCCAAGGGAATCGGCTCACTCACAGTCTTGCCTAAAAACACAGCCATGAATAAAGAATGGTACCAGAATGTCCTCCAAGAGCAACTTCTCCCAACCGTCCAAGAGCAGTTTGGCGCCCAACAATGCCTTTTCCAGCATGATGGAGCACCTTGCCTTAAAGCAAAGGTGATAACTAAATAGATCAGGGAACAAAACATAGAGATTTTGGGTCCATGGCCTAGAAACTCCCCAGATCTTAATCCCATTGAGAATTTGTGGTCAATCATCAAGAGACGGGTGGACAAACAAAAACCAACAAATTCTGCCAAAATGCAAGCATTAATTATGCAAGAATGGACTGCTATCAGTCAGGATTTGGTCCAGAAGTTGATTGAGAGCATGGCAGGGAGAATTGCAGAGGTCCTGAAGAAGAAGGGTCAACACTGCAAATATTGACTTGCTGCATTAACTCATTCTAACTGTCAATATAACCTTTAGGTACTCATAATATGATTGCAATTATATTTCTGTATGTGATATAAACATCAGACAAGCACAAATAAAAACCAGAGGGCAGCAGATCATGTGAAAATATAATTTTGGTGTCATTCTCAAAACTTTTGGCCATGACTGTAGTTGCATATAAAAGTAATGTAATCCTTTGTTTGGTGTTTCTAAATTGTCCCTTATCCCCTTCACGACCAAGGGCGCACATACAGGTGCATCTCAATTAATTAGAATTTCATCAAAACATTAATTTATTTCTGTAATTCAATACACAAATTGAAACACATATATTATATAGAGTCATTACAAACAGAGTGAGCTATTTCATATGTTTATTTCTGTTAATGTTAATGATTATGACTTACAGCCAATGAAAACTCAAAGTTCATTATTTCAGAAAATCGAAGTAGGGAGGATGAAGAGTTAAAAACTGCTGCCATATTCCACGACCTATCAAAGGTTGAATATAATATTGATTTATTAGTCAACACGTTTCAGGACTCCCTGAAACGCTTTGAAACACATCAATATGATATTGATTTGTCCTGGGGAAGGGGTCACGGAGTCCTCATTGACTAATAAATCAATATTATATTCACCCTTTGGTGTCTTGTGGAATACAGCAGTGTAGTTTTTAAGCCATCATCCTCCCTACTCTATATGCATCATGCTAGAGACTGCAGCAGCCGTGATATGCTTTTATAGTGGTTGTACAAAGGAAAATGTGCGTTTTTTGGTATAGCACACGAGTCCATCAGCCAGGGACAGACTATGCTTTGGTAATATTTTTTTTACTTGACAAATGTGGCTCTCACATGTTTTGGTGGATCACCACCTTCATCAGGTAAACATCACCTGTACTCGTGCGCTAAGCCAAAAAAACGCACATTTACCTTTGTACTATTGCAATCCCCTAGGAGCAGTAGGAGCTGCAGCCTACAGCGCTGGAGCATTGAGAGTGAAGGACCTGTGGTGATGCTACATCTCACGGGACCGGCCCAGCCTGAACGCCGGAGGATCATGTGGTGTGCGGTAACACACCGGAGGCCCACACTGTGGTTGTGCAGAGGAGCACAACCATGAAATGAAAGGGGAGTGTTCTCACAACCCCCATCCCTTAAAATACTCACTAGACCACCAGGAACACAAGGATACCTGTCTGTATGTTTTATCTTACATTTATATTGGTTGTGACTCTCATAACCACCAAGGTGATCCTCTGATACTTTTTTAGGTTATATTTTATATCTCAGATGCTTCATCCTCCCTACTTTAATTTTCTGAGATGACCTTTTTGCGCTTTCATTGGCTGTAAGCCATAATCTATCAACACTTACAGTAATATACACTTGAAATAGATCACTCTTTTTGTAATGACTCTATATATTATGTGTTTCACTTTATGTATCGAATTACTGAAAGAAATAAACTTTTGGATGATATTCTAATTCAATGAGATGAACCTGTATATGACCTTTGCTGCTTCGTTTTCTTTGATGCAAGCTAGTGATGGGCGAATCCTAAATTACTCGGAATCGCTTGACTCTAGCGAGTCCGAGCACAGGACTCGCTACTCGTTGCGAGTCTAGCGAGTCCAATGTTAATGAATGGGGAAGCGAGTAATAGCGAGTAGTGTGAGATTTACAAATCGCAGATGTGTCTCGGAAGCTTCAGCCTGAAGCAATCCTAGTTTTGTCATTTATTTGCATTGCTCGTTTACTTTGTAAGTAATCGCTGACTCGCACAGATAAGATCCTGTCTTCTCTGTGTTCTGGCTGCCCCAGCTCCAGGGTCCTAGAGCCTGCCTGCTGCCTGATGTAGCAGTGCTGAGATTGTTCTCAGTCTGCTCATTCCCTGTGTACAGACATGAATGTCTGTGCACAGAGATGATGTAGCAGAGCTGAGATTGTTCTCAGTCTGCTCATTCCCTGTGTACAGACATGAATGTCTGTGCACAGAGATGATGTAGCAGTGCTGAGATTGTTCTCAGTCTGCTCATTCCCTGTGTACAGACATGAATGTCTGTGCACAGAGATGATGTAGCAGAGCTGAGATTGTTCTCAGTCTGCTCATTCCCTGTGTACAGACATGAATGTCTGTGCACAGAGATGATGTAGCAGAGCTGAGATTGTTCTCAGTCTGCTCATTCCCTGTGTACAGACATGAATGTCTGTGCACAGAGATGATGTAGCAGAGCTGAGATTGTTCTCAGTCTGCTTATTCCCTGTGCATAGACATCTATATTTATGCACAGGGGATGTAGCAGAGAGGACATCGCGTTTTGGACTGCGTCGGACGGAAGAGGATTTTTTTAATTAAAGATGGAGTCCCTAATGGCTTTTTTTTTTATTTCTAATAAAAAATTTTCCTTGTGTTGTGTTTTTTTTTAAACAATTTAATAGAAATTCATGGCGGTCATGTCTAATATTGGCGTGACCGCCATAAATTTCGGGCTTAGGGCCAGCTGATAATACAAAGCTGGCCCTAACCTCTTTATTACCCAGCGTGCCATCGCTACCAGGGCCGCTGGAAGAGCGGGGTTCAGCGCCAGAGGATGGCGCTTCAATGAACGCGCCATCTTCTGGGGCGGCTGCGGGCTGCAATTTGCAGCGGGGGGTGCCCAGAAAGCTTGGGCATCCCTGCGCTGCGGATTCCAGCCCCCAGCTGCTTAGCTGTACCTGGCTAGACATAGAAATTGCGCGGAGCCCCACGCATTTTTTTTTAATTATTTCATGAAATTCTGAGATTCTGACTCTGAGACTCTGACTCTGAAATTCATGAAATAATTAAAAAAAAATGCGTGGGGCTCCGCGCAATTTCTATGTCTAGCCAGGTACAGCTAAGCAGCTGGGGGCTGGAATCCGCAGCGCAGGGATGCCCAAGCTTTCTGGGCACCCCCCGCTGCAAATTGCAGCCCGCAGCCGCCCCAGAAGATGGCGCGTTCATTGAAGCGCCATCCTCTGGCGCTGAACCCCGCTCTTCCAGCGGCCCTGGTAGCGGTGGCACGCTGGGTAATAAAGAGGTTAGGGCCAGCTTTGTATTATCAGCTGGCCCTAAGCCCGAAATTTATGGCGGTCACGCCAATATTAGACATGACCGCCATGAATTTCTATTAAATTGTTTTAAAAAAAACACAACACAAGGAAAATTTTTTATTAGAAATAAAAAAAAAAGCCATTAGGGACTCCATCTTTAATTAAAAAAATCCTCTTCCGTCCGACGCAGTCCAAAACGCAATGTCCTCTCTGCTACATCCCCTGTGCATAAATATAGATGTCTATGCACAGGGAATAAGCAGACTGAGAACAATCTCAGCTCTGCTACATCATCTCTGTGCACAGACATTCATGTCTGTACACAGGGAATGAGCAGACTGAGAACAATCTCAGCTCTGCTACATCATCTCTGTGCACAGACATTCATGTCTGTACACAGGGAATGAGCAGACTGAGAACAATCTCAGCACTGCTACATCATCTCTGTGCACAGACATTCATGTCTGTACACAGGGAATGAGCAGACTGAGAACAATCTCAGCACTGCTACATAATGTCTGTGAGCAGGCGGGCTCTAGGACCCTGGAGCTGCACAGAGAAGACAGCTGGACTCGGCTGCAAAGAAACAGCAGTTATCTGCGAGTTTCCCTGCTCTCACTGGCACAGTAGCCAGTGATTACTCGCACGAGTCTAATGCAAACAATGGCAATCCTAGTTTTGTCAGCGTTTCTGACAAAACTAGGATTGATATTGATTTGCATTGGACTCGTGCGAGTAATCACTGGGAGACTCGCAGAGTACCGAGTCCTGCGAGTCCCTTACTACTCGCCGAGTAACGAGTCCTAGCGAGTAGATTCGCCCATCCCTAATGCAAGCTCATGCACTGAGCTCGCATCACATCCACACGTCAGCTAATCTTATCAGCAGACATGTGTAACTAACAGCACTAATCCGATCAGCAATCATATCAGCACTTTTAACCCTTTTGCATCTCGCTGTCAATCACTGACAGTACGATGTAAAGCACCGTGGTGGGGGTCGTGCTGTTCCCTGCTGGCATTGGCATCCACTTGATTTGATATTGGGACCTTTACGTCTTGCTATTATAGCCCAGGGTCAGCTGATGATGACCCTTGATGCTGTCATAAATCACTTAATGCCAGTGATGTCCGAGTAACGTCGCCAACAGAAAGTGATCATTTGTGTTATGCAGAGGGATCCAAAAGCACCTCTACATAGCACAAGCAATTTTCTTCAGCTCCAGTCCGACTGGAGAAAAAATTGCAGCATGCTTTGATTGTCAGCAAGTCTTGTCTTACTCATTCCCACACAAGTTTATAGGTGCTAGTGAAACATTGTACTGTACTCAAATAACATCTGCATGCATCTCGATATATGCCGAGGCTGGCAATGGAGGAGATGGAGAGATTAAAAAGACAAATGCAAGACAGGACAAGATAATGCAGAGAATCTCCATAAGTAATTTTTTCAACACTGCAACTGTAATAACTCCCCAGTTCAGCACTGAACAGGGTAAGGATCTGTCTCGTCATACACTGTCACAACATATACGAGGATTTGGAATGAAATTCCACTCTGCAGTGACCAAACCTCTCATTAGCAGAAAGAATCAAAAGGTTAGACAAACTGTTAAGAGAAGACCATGTTGTGTGGACAGAGGAGAAGTGGTCCACAGTTCATTTTAGTGATGAAAGAAAGTTTAATTTATGGGAAACATTATGTTTGTCAACAAACTGAGGAAAGACTGAACCCAAAGTGTGTAAAGAAGTCAAACAGAAAGTGATCATTTGTGTTATGCAGAGGGATTCAAAAGCACCTTTACATAGCACAAGCAATTTTCTTCAGCTCTAGTCCGACTGGAGAAAAAATTGCAGCATGCTCTGTCAGCAAGTCTTGTCTTACTCACTCCCACACAAGTTTATAGGTGCAAGTGAAACATTGCACTGTACTCAAACAACATCTGAGTGCATCTCGATATATGCCGAGGCTGGCAATGGAGGAGATCGAGAGATTAATTCAATTGCAGGATCGGGTCACAGTTGCATGATACTCAGATCACACAGCAGAGCATGAGCTGAGTGTCAATAGCATATTGCATCAGAAGCCACACACTAGGGTAGCTCCGACCTTAAAGTGGATAAACCACAAAAAAGATTAACCCCTGTATGACCTATGATGCACATGTGTGCCATAGGCTGCCTCCCACCCTTTGATGCTAACTCACACTGTGAGCTCGCATCCTTCCCTCTGCATTTCAGCTGATCTCATTGATTACAGCATGATCCAAAGCCCACACCAGGGATTGTACCGTTTCCCTCTGTGATCTGAGGTCTTATGATGTGATCACGGGACCTCTATGCTTTTCTTGGACAGCTCAGGGTACTGTGATGACCCTGGAAGCTGTCCTGAATCACTTCCTGCTGGTGATGACCCAGTGAGGTCACCAGCAGGAAGTGATAATTTCCCCTGTCTTTAGATGAGCAGCAGCTCATCTGAAGACAAGAGAAGCGATCGCAGTGTGCAGGACCGAGGCACTCTAGTGGACCAAATAAAATAATAAAAAAAAATGTTTTTAAAAGTATGACCAAAAAAAACCATAAAAATTAAAATCACCCTTTTTGCATCATTGAAAATAATACTATTAAAAAAATAGAAAAATACACACATTTCGTGTCGCCACATTCAGAAATGCCAGATCTATCTAAACATAAAATCAATTAATCAGATCTGTAAGCTATGTAATGGAAAAAAGTCCAAAGGCCAAAATTAAGATTTTTTGGTTGCTGCAACATTGCAATAAAATGCAGCAACGGGCAGTTAAAACAAGATATCTACCCAAAAATTGCATCATTACAAACGTCAGCTCTAGATGGAAAAAAATAAGCCATCACACAACCCCAGGTCCCAAAAAATTTGAAATTTTTTTTCTCACCATTTACCGTATATACTCGTGTATAAGCCGACCCCCCTACTTTTGCCCCAAAAATCTGGAAAAACCTATTGACTCATGTATAAGCCGAGGGTGGACCCCAGCACAGGTATACAGCCCCCAGCAGTGTGGTATACAGGCCCCCCCAGTGGTATACAGGCCTCCCCAGTGGTAGTATACAGCAGCACCAGTGGTAGTATACAGCAGCCCCAGTGGTAGTATATAGCAGCCCCAGTGGTAGTATATAGCAGCCCCAGTGGTAGTATACAGCAGCCCCAGTGGTAGTATACAGCAGCCCCAGTGGTAGTATACAGCAGCCCCAGTGGTAGTATATAGCAGCCCCAGTGGTAGTATACAGCAGCCCCAGTGGTAGTATACAGCAGCCCCAGTGGTAGTATATAGCCCCAGTGGTAGTATATAGCCCCAGTGGTAGTATACAGCAGCCCCAGTGGTAGTATGTAGCAGCCCCAGTGGTAGTATACAGCAGCCCCAGTGGTAGTATACAGCAGCCCCAGTGGTAGTATATAGCAGCCCCAGTGGTAGTATACAGCAGCCCCAGTGGTAGTATATAGCAGCCCCAGTGGTATATACAGCCCCAGTGGTATTGTATAGCAGCCCCAGTGGTATATACAGCCCCAGTGGTAGTATATAGCAGCCCCAGTGGTAGTATATAGCAGCCCCAGTGGTAGTATATAGCAGCCCCAGTGGTAGTATACAGCAGCCCCAGTGGTAGTATACAGCAGCCTCAGTGGTAGTATATAGCAGCCCCAGTGGTAGTATACAGTAGCCCCAGTGGTAGTATACAGCAGCCCCAGTGGTAGTATATAGCAGCCCCAGTGGTAGTATACAGCAGCCCCAGTGGTAGTATATAGCAGCCCCAGTGGTAGTATATAGCAGCCCCAGTGGTAGTATACAGCACCCCCAGTGGTAGTATATAGCAGCCCCAGTGGTAGTATACAGCAGCCCCAGTGGTAGTATACAGCAGCCCCAGTGGTAGTATATAGCCCCAGTGGTAGCATATAGCCCCAGTGGTAGTATACAGCAGCCCCAGTGGTAGTATATAGCAGCCCCAGTGGTAGTATACAGCAGCCCCAGTGGTAGTATACAGCAGCCCCAGTGGTAGTATATAGCAGCCCAGTGGTAGTATACAGCAGCCCCAGTGATAGTATATAGCAGCCCAGTGGTATATACAGCCCCAGTGGTATATACAGCCCCAGTGGTAGTATATAGCAGCCCCAGTGGTAGTATATAGCAGCCCCAGTGGTAGTATATAGCAGCCCCAGTGGTAGTATACAGCAGCCCCAGTGGTAGTATACAGCAGCCTCAGTGGTAGTATATAGCAACCCCAGTGGTAGTATACAGCAGCCCCAGTGGTAGTATACAGCAGCCCCAGTGGTAGTATACAGCAGCCCCAGTGGTAGTATACAGCAGCCCCAGTGGTAGTATATAGCAGCCCCAGTGGTATATACAGCCACAGTGGAAGTATATAGCAGCTCCAGTGGTATATACAGCCCCAGTGGTAGTATATAGCAGCCTCAGTAGTAGTATATAGCAGCCCCAGTGGTAGTATATAGCAGCCCCAGTGGTAATACACAGCAGCCCCAGTGGTAGTATATAGCAGCCCCAGTGGTAGTATATAGCAGCCCCAGTGGTAGTATACAGCAGCCCCAGTGGTAGTATACAGCAGCCCCAGTGGTAGTATATAGCAGCCCCAGTGGTAGTATACAGCAGCCCCAGTGGTAGTATATACAGCCCCAGTGGTATATACAGAACCAGTGGTAGTATATAGCAGCCCCAGTGGTATATACAGCCCCAGTGGTAGTATATAGCAGCCTCAGTAGTAGTATATAGCAGCCCCAGTGGTAGTATATAGCAGCCCCAGTGGTATTACACAGCAGCCCCAGTGGTAGTATATAGCAGCCCCAGTGGTAGTATATAGCAGCCCCAGTGGTAGTATACAGCAGCCCCAGTGGTAGTATATAGCAGCCCCAGCAGCTCCAGTGGTAGTATACAGCAGCCCCAGTGGTATACAGCAGGCCCCCAGGGGTACATATAGCAGCCCCCAGGGGGTACCCAGCAGCCCCCAGGGGGTACCCAGCAGCCCCCCGGGGGTACCCAGCAGCCCCCAGGGGGTACCCAGCAGCCCCCTGGGGGTACCCAGCAGCCCCCAAATGCTGGCACTCGCCCCCCTTGCAAGGGCCCTCCCAGCTTCTCTTACCATCCGGTCTTCTGATCAGCGCTGCTCCTCGGCGCTCCGTCCTCGCTGCTCCCGTCCTGCTACATCTGGGATCCCCGGCCATCGAGCGATGACGTCATATGCCTGCGACGGCCGGAGATCCCGGATGTAGCAGGACGGACGGACGGAGCACCGAGGAGCACCGAGAAGCGGCGCTGATCAGAAGACCGGGATGGTAATATAACCAGCGGGGGGGGGGGGTACCCTTACAAGGGGGGGGCGAGTGCCAGCATTTGGGGGCTATATGCACTGCTTCCCCCTGCCGCTGATTGACAGGGGGAAGCAGTGCATATTTAATGAGCGGCCCCACGTGACGGGGCCGCTCATACAGCAGCCTCCCCCACCTCCTCCAGCCTCCACGGGCCCGGGACACAGCCCCCACCACTCCATGCCGTATATGACCCGTGTATAAGCCGAGGGGGAGACTTTTCAGCCCAAATTTTGGGCTGAAAAACTCGGCTTATACACGAGTATATACGGTAGATAACAGTAAAAGTATAAATGTTTGGTATCTACTAATTCATCTAAGGTACCGACATAAGGCATCATACCAACATGTCAGTTTTACCATATTGTGAACTTGGTGAATTTAAAACCCAAAAAACAAACTAGTACCGTATATACTCGTGTATAAGCCGACCCGTGTATAAGCTGACCCCCCTACTTTTGCCCCCAAAATCTGGGAAAACCTATTGACTCATGTATAAGCCGAGGGTGGACCCCAGCACAGGTATACAGCCCCCAGCAGTGTGGAATACAGGCCCCCCCAGTGGTAGAATACAGCAGCCTCCCCAGTGGCATATACAGGCCCCAGCAGTATATACAGCAACCCCAGTGGTATACAGCAGCCTCCCCAGTGGTATATACAGACCCCACCAGTATATACAGCAGCCCCAGTGGTATATATAGACCCCACCAGTATATACAGCAGCCCCAGTGGTATATACAGACCCCACCAGTATATACAGCAGTCCCAGTGGTATACATGCCCCAGCAGTATATACAGCAGCCTCCGGGGGTATACAGCAGCCTCCAGGGGTATACAGCAGCCCCCAGGTGTAATACAGCAGCCCCCAGAGGTATAGAGCAGCCCCCAGGGGTATACAGCAGCCCCAGGGGTTATACAGCAGCCCCCAGGGGTTATACAGCAGCCCCCAGGGGGTAATACAGCAGCCCCCAGGGGGTTATACAGCAGCCCCCAGGGGTTATACAGCAGCCCCCAGGGGGGGTACACAGCAGCCCCCAGGGGGGGTACACAGCAGCCCCCAGGGGGTTATACAGCAGCCCCCAGGAGGTTATACAGCAGCCCCCAGGGGGTTATACAGCAGCCCCCAGGGGGTTATACAGCAGCCCCCTAGGGGGGTACACAGCAGCCTCCAGGGGGCATACAGCAGCCCCAGGGGTACACAGCAGCCCCCAGGGCGTATACAGCAGCCCACAAATGCTGGCACTCACCCCCCCTCCTTGTAAGGGCCCCCCCACCGCTGCTTATCTTACCATCCTGGTCTTCTGCTCAGCGCCGGTCCTCGATGCTCCGTTCTTCATGCTCCGTCCTCGCTGCATCCGGGATCCCCGGCCGATGACGTCATATGCCTGCGACGGCCGTGGATCCTAGATGCAGCCGGACGGGAGCAGCGAGGACGGAGCACCGAGGACCGGCGCTGTGCAGAAGACCGGGATGGTAAGATAAGCAGGGGTGGGCCCTTACAAGGGGACGAGTGCCAGCATTTGGGGGCATATATGCACTGCTTCCTCCTGCCGCTGATTGACAGGGGGAAGCAATGCATATATAATGAGCGGCCCCACGTGACGGGGCCGCTCATACAGCAGCCTCCCCCCGCCTCCTCCAGCCTCCCCAGCCTCGGACACAGCCCCCACCAAGCAGCCTACCGTATTGACCCGTGTATAAGCCGAGGAGGAGACTTTTCAGCCCAATTTTTGGGCTGAAAAAACTCGGCTTATACACGAGTATATACGGTAATTGCAATTTTTTTTTGCAATTTCACCACACTTGGAATTTTTTCCCCTTTTCCTGTACACTATATGGTAAAATAAATGATTTCATCTGAAAGTACAACTCATCCCACAAAAAAACAAGCTCTCATATGTCTATATTGATGGAGAAATGTAAAAGTTATGGCTCTTGGAAGAAGGTGAGGGAAAAATGAAAAACAGAAACCGGAAAATCGCTGGGGGTGACGGGGTTAAAGTCCACTTTCCAGGTATGAACAATCTATGGTACCAAGCAAAGAGCAATCTTCTCCCACTACTCAGGAAAAGTGTGTAGCTGCCTGCAGTTTCCCTTTAGGCTGCTTTCACATTGTGTTTTTTTGGGATCCGTGACTGTCCGTTGTAAAATGGACAGCCACGGATCCGATTTGGCCTCCATGTGTCCTTATGAGCGACAGATCTCATCGGAATTGGCCTTATTGCCATTCGATTTGTGACAGATCTGATTGTGCCTGATTTTCTGCTGTGCCCAAAATCAGAGACTGCTCCGATTTTGGGCACAGCAGACCAAATCGGACACAATCAAATCCGACAGGATCCGTGCCAGTTAACATGGGGGCCTATGAGCGCGGGTCCAAGGAAACAGCTGATCGCTCCTCGGACCTGATTTTAGTGTACTGAGCATGCTCGGCACACTAAAACTACTGTGTGCCGTCTATGTTCACTTCCGCAATGTATTACCGTATATACTCGTGTATAAGCCGACCCGTGTATAAGCCGACCCCCCTACTTTTGCCCCCAAAACCTGGGAAAACCTATTGACTCGTGTATAAGCTGAAGGTGGACCCCAGCACAGGTATACAGCCCCCAGCAGTGTGGTATACAGCAGCCTCCCCAGTGGTATATACAGGCCCCAGCAGTGTTACAGCAGCAGCCCCAGTGGTATATACAGCAGCAGTCCCAGTGGTAAATACAGCAGAAGCCCCAGAGGTATATACAGCAGCAGCCCCAGAGGTATATATAGCAGCAGCCCCAGAGGTATATATAGCAGCAGCCCCAGAGGTATATATAGCTGCAGCCTCAGAGGTATATATAGCAGCAGCCCCAGAGGTATATATAGCAGCAGCCTCAGAGGTATATATAGCAGCAGCCTCAGAGGTATATACAGCAGCAGCCCCAGAGGTATATATAGCAGCAGCCCCAGAGGTATATATAGCAGCAGCCCCAGAGGTAAACAGGCCGCCCGCCCACCACCCCCATCAGTATACAGGCACCCCCCCCATCAGTATCCAGGGCCTCCCCTTGCTGCCGCAAACCTGTAAAGTAAGATCATTATACTTATCCCTGTGGCCGCCCCCGCCCCTGCCATCGCGCTCCTCCGGGTCTTCATGCCTCTTCTGGCTTCTTCCGGCTTCCTCCTCTGGCGCACAGACAATGACGTCATTGCCTGCGCCCACTGGAGGAGGAAGCCGGAAGAAGCCGGATGAAGCCGGAGGAGCGCGATGGCAGCGGCGGGGACGGCAACAGGGATAAGTATAATGATCTTACTTTACAGGTTTGCGGCAGGCAAGGGGGGGCCCTGGATACTGATGGGGGGGGGCGCCTGTATACTGATGGGGGTGTCGGGCGGGCGGCCTGTGTACTCGCCGTATGACTCGCGTATAAGCCGAGGGGGGGGGACTTTTCAGCCCAATTTTTGGGCTGAAAAATTCGGCTTGTACGCGAGTATATACGGTATATACATTGCGGAAGTGAAATTAAGTAAAAGCAAGGGTTAAAAATAAGAAGTATGTATTCTCACCTGTCCTGTCCCCCGATGTCGGCATCTAGCTCCCAGTACAAGACTTGGGGTTGCTTGGCAACCCGATCAGCTGATTGGGTCACATGACCGGTTACCGCGATAACCAGTCATGTGACCAATGATGCTAATCAGGTATCCCCGCCCAGCCCGGTCCTTCAGTCATCGAGAGCTTGATGGAGGCGTTGGGGGATCGCTGGAAAGGTGAGAATACAGATTTTTTACTTTTAACCCTTGCTTTTACTTAATTTCACTTCCGCAATGTGGGAGTGAAAGAGCCCCGCTGCCTCCTGTCAGCTGTTTTTTCTGTGTCCGGACCCGTGATAATCACAGCCCCGGACACAGAAATAGCAGCTGGAAGTCATCTCCAATGGTGTCCTTTCCTGTCCGTGGTGTCTTGCAAAAAGTAGGAGAAAAACGCAATGTGAAACCACCCTTAGAAGTGCTTCATTTAATGAAACTATAGCCAAGATACAGATAAGAGATTATTTAGAAAGGACAACTCTTTTATTCAATAGAGATAAGGGTCTTCCTGCTTTATTAAATTGTTCTCTATGAAAAAAACACCCAGCTGTTTCTTGATATATTATTGTGTAGCACTGCACTTGCTTCTTCAACCATATTATATGTAGCATATAAAGGATGATAAAGCTTAAAAATTAATCTACAAACAATGGCTTTAGCTTTTCAGTTACATAATTTAAATCTGT
>JARQOC010003359.1:0-16969 GCA_033576535.1 Allobates femoralis | reverse complement strand
GTTGGGGCGTGCATGCAGAAACGGCTTATTTCGCATCACTCTCCCATACAGCTTCTCCTTGTGCAGTGTGCGCTGTATTGTTGACCGATGCACAGTGACACCATCTGCAGCAAGATGATGCTGCAGGTCTTTGGAGGGGGTCTGTGGATTGTTCTTGACTGTTTTCACCATTCTTCTTCTCTGCCTTTCTGATATTTTTGTTGGCCTGCCACTTCTGGCCTTTACAAGAACTGTCCCTCTGGTCTTCCATTTCCTTACTATGTTCCTCATAGTGGAAACTGACAGGTTAAATCTCAGAGACAACTTTTTGTATCCTTCCCCTGAACAACTATGTTGAACAATCTTTTTCTAAGATCATTTGAGAACTGTTTTGAGGAGCCCATGATGCCACTCCTCAAAGAAGATGCAACTAGGAGAACAACTTGCAAGTGGACACCTGAAATAGCTTTTCTCATGTTTGGATACACCGGGCTATGAAGTACAAAGCTCAATGAGGTTACCAAACCAATTTACTGCTTCAGTAAGTCAGTAAAAAGTAGTTAGGAGTATTCAAATAATGAAAACCAGAAGGGTGCCCATACTTTTGCACCTGTCAAATTTTGAAATAATGCATATTTCACATTTTTGGTAAGTGCAATAAACCTCATTTCAATCCTGAAATATTACTGTGTCCATCAGTTATTACATGTATCACACTGAAATAGCTGTTGCAAAAACCCAATTTTAAACAAATAAAAATGAGTAAGATTAAGAGGGGTGCCCAAACTTTTTCATATGACTGTATATATATATATATCTAATATATAAAGCTGAATGTGTGTATGTGTGTGTGTATGTCTGGGATTGGCATCTACACCGTTGCAACTACAGCCACAAAATTTTACACAGTCACACGTCTGGATCTCATAGGCTATGTTGTGAGGCAAAATTTTAACCCCGCGCGTTCCAATTCACCAAACAATTTTGGCCCTATCTACATAATGAATAGAAAGTGACAGTTACCAGTTGACAGTTGTGAATGAGAGGGGCTTAATGACAGCACCAAAGACTAACAGCATATACCAGCATATAGTCACTAAGTTGGGGCCCTGACATGGAATATTCACAACGCACGGGGACATGTATACACACCACATGCACACAAAGAGTAACAGCTAAGGTGGAGCCCCAACATTGGATACTCACCACAAACCCCGAACACAAGCACACACACCACAAAGAGACACACACAACACAGAGACACACACCACACAGACACCCCCCTCACTGGGACACACACACACACATACACACCCTATAGGGACACATGCACTCACCCCACAGGGACACACACACCACAGGGACATACACACCCCACAGGGACACAGAGACACACACACACACCCCACAGGAACACACAGACCCCATAGGGATGGACACACACCACAGAGACACCCTTCCCCCCCAAAAGGACACACTCCACAGGGACCCTCCCCACAGGGACACATGCACACCACTGGGACACACACACACCCCAGGGACACACACACCCCAGGGACACACACACCATACAGTCAGACACAGATGTGCACAAATTGCCTCACACAGTCACATGAGCTGTGTTTTATGTGTATGTGTGAGGTAGTATATAGGGATGAGCGAGTCTACTCGCTAGGACTCGTTACTCGGCGATTCTTAAGGGACTCGCTGGACTCGGGAATCGGCGAGTCTTTTAGCGAATACTCGCTCAGTAACGAGTCCAATGTAAGTGAATGGCAATCTTAGTTTTGTCATAGTTTACTTTCTCTCACTCGCTAGACTCGCTAGACTCGCTCTATCACATCGCTATATAGCTTGAATCTCCCCAAACAGCAGCGAGTCTGAGCGAGTCTACGAGTCCGAATCCTAGCGAGTCTGCGATTCCGAGTCCTGTATTCTCTATTCGGGACTCGCGAATCCAGAATCTTTTATGTTACTAGTCAGCATTGCGTGTTAGGTCAGAAAACTTGTGAAGATAGCCAATCATAGTCAGTAATGGCATAGCAGCTTTGGTTGTGTCAGGACTATGATTGGCTGCTGTCCATCGTGATGCCTATGTCATCTATGACAAGGCAAGGCAGTATATAAGGCTTGCCCCCGCCATTTTGGGCACATTGCTGAGAAGAGCTGACCTAGTGCAGGGAGACTTGGAGCAGATCTAGGGACAGTTAGGCAGTGTAGGAGTCACATATAACCCAAAAGTTCTTTTCAGAACTAACAGGACGCAGTGTAGGAGTCAAGATTCCTCACACATAACCCAAAAGTTCTTTTCAGAACTACCAGGACGGAGGATTGCTGTACAGGACTGTAAGGAAGGGGAGATAGGAGCAGCCTTACAGTGAATCCAGCACCATCCTCAGAGCTTAGTTCACCCAGCTTTCCGCAGAGCTGTAATCCTAAGCTTTTTCTTATTTTTGGCACTAGTCTACCTAATAATTTTGGTGCCATTTTTCCACAAAAAATTTCCTGTGCCAGTGCGTTGCTGTACGGTGTCCTGCCTGCAGCTCGCACGGTACTTGTAAACTTGCACGCAGCCAGCACCGCAGCCTAAGTGTGCCTGGTTCTGCGTACTAAACAATTTTTTCCTGTGCCAGTGCGTAGCTGTACGGTGTCCTGCCTGCAGCTCGCACGGTACTTGTAAACTTGCACGCAGCCAGCACCGCAGCCTAAGTGTGCCTGGTTGTGCGTACTAAACAATTTTTTCCTGTGCCAGTGCGTAGCTGTACGGTGTCCTGCCTGCAGCTCGCACGGTACTTGTAAACTTGCACGCAGCCAGCACCGCAGCCTAAGTGTGCCTGGTTCTGCGTACTAAACAATTTTTTCCTGTGCCAGTGCGTAGCTGTACGGTGTCCTGCCTGCAGCTCGCACGGTACTTGTAAACTTGCACGCAGCCAGCACCGCAGCCTAAGTGTGCCTGGTTGTGCGTACTAAACAATTTTTTCCTGTGCCAGTGCGTAGCTGTACGGTGTCCTGCCTGCAGCTCGCACGGTACTTGTAAACTTGCACGCAGCCAGCACCGCAGCCTAAGTGTGCCTGGTTCTGCGTACTAAACAATTTTTTCCTGTGCCAGTGCGTAGCTGTACGGTGTCCTGCCTGCAGCTCGCACGGTACTTGTAAACTTGCACGCAGCCAGCACCGCAGCCTAAGTGTGCCTGGTTCTGCGTACTAAACAATTTTTTCCTGTGCCAGTGCGTAGCTGTACGGTGTCCTGCCTGCAGCTCGCACGGTACTTGTAAACTTGCACGCAGCCAGCACCGCAGCCTAAGTGTGCCTGGTTGTGCGTACTAAACAATTTTTTCCTGTGCCAGTGCGTAGCTGTACGGTGTCCTGCCTGCAGCTCGCACGGTACTTGTAAACTTGCACGCAGCCAGCACCGCAGCCTAAGTGTGCCTGGTTCTGCGTACTAAACAATTTTTTCCTGTGCCAGTGCGTAGCTGTACGGTGTCCTGCCTGCAGCTCGCACGGTACTTGTAAACTTGCACGCAGCCAGCACCGCAGCCTAAGTGTGCCTGGTTGTGCGTACTAAACAATTTTTTCCTGTGCCAGTGCGTAGCTGTACGGTGTCCTGCCTGCAGCTCGCACGGTACTTGTAAACTTGCACGCAGCCAGCACCGCAGCCTAAGTGTGCCTGGTTGTGCGTACTAAACAATTTTTTCCTGTGCCAGTGCGTAGCTGTACGGTGTCCTGCCTGCAGCTCGCACGGTACTTGTAAACTTGCACGCAGCCAGCACCGCAGCCTAAGTGTGCCTGGTTGTGCGTACTAAACAATTTTTTCCTGTGCCAGTGCGTAGCTGTACGGTGTCCTGCCTGCAGCTCGCACGGTACTTGTAAACTTGCACGCAGCCAGCACCGCAGCCTAAGTGTGCCTGGTTCTGCGTACTAAACAATTTTTTCCTGTGCCAGTGCGTAGCTGTACGGTGTCCTGCCTGCAGCTCGCACGGTACTTGTAAACTTGCACGCAGCCAGCACCGCAGCCTAAGTGTGCCTGGTTGTGCGTACTAAACAATTTTTTCCTGTGCCAGTGCGTAGCTGTACGGTGTCCTGCCTGCAGCTCGCACGGTACTTGTAAACTTGCACGCAGCCAGCACCGCAGCCTAAGTGTGCCTGGTTCTGCGTACTAAACAATTTTTTCCTGTGCCAGTGCGTAGCTGTACGGTGTCCTGCCTGCAGCTCGCACGGTACTTGTAAACTTGCACGCAGCCAGCACCGCAGCCTAAGTGTGCCTGGTTGTGCGTACTAAACAATTTTTTCCTGTGCCAGTGCGTAGCTGTACGGTGTCCTGCCTGCAGCTCGCACGGTACTTGTAAACTTGCACGCAGCCAGCACCGCAGCCTAAGTGTGCCTGGTTCTGCGTACTAAACAATTTTTTCCTGTGCCAGTGCGTAGCTGTACGGTGTCCTGCCTGCAGCTCGCACGGTACTTGTAAACTTGCACGCAGCCAGCACCGCAGCCTAAGTGTGCCTGGTTCTGCGTACTAAACAATTTTTTCCTGTGCCAGTGCGTAGCTGTACGGTGTCCTGCCTGCAGCTCGCACGGTACTTGTAAACTTGCACGCAGCCAGCACCGCAGCCTAAGTGTGCCTGGTTCTGCGTACTAAAAATTTTTTCCTGTGCCAGTGCGTAGCTGTACGGTGTCCTGCCTGCAGCTCGCACGGTACTTGTAAACTTGCACGCAGCCAGCACCGCAGCCTAAGTGTGCCTGGTTGTGCGTACTAAACAATTTTTTCCTGTGCCAGTGCGTAGCTGTACGGTGTCCTGCCTGCAGCTCGCACGGTACTTGTAAACTTGCACGCAGCCAGCACCGCAGCCTAAGTGTGCCTGGTTGTGCGTACTAAACAATTTTTTCCTGTGCCAGTGCGTAGCTGTACGGTGTCCTGCCTGCAGCTCGCACGGTACTTGTAAACTTGCACGCAGCCAGCACCGCAGCCTAAGTGTGCCTGGTTCTGCGTACTAAACAATTTTTTCCTGTGCCAGTGCGTAGCTGTACGGTGTCCTGCCTGCAGCTCGCACGGTACTTGTAAACTTGCACGCAGCCAGCACCGCAGCCTAAGTGTGCCTGCTTCTGCGTACTAAACAATTTTTTCCTGTGCCAGTGCGTAGCTGTACGGTGTCCTGCCTGCAGCTCGCACGGTACTTGTAAACTTGCACGCAGCCAGCACCGCAGCCTAAGTGTGCCTGCTTCTGCGTACTAAACAATTTTTTCCTGTGCCAGTGCGTAGCTGTACGGTGTCCTGCCTGCAGCTCGCACGGTACTTGTAAACTTGCACGCAGCCAGCACCGCAGCCTAAGTGTGCCTGCTTCTGCGTACTAAACAATTTTTTCCTGTGCCAGTGCGTAGCTGTACGGTGTCCTGCCTGCAGCTCGCACGGTACTTGTAAACTTGCACGCAGCCAGCACCGCAGCCTAAGTGTGCCTGGTTCTGCGTACTAAACAATTTTTTCCTGTGCCAGTGCGTAGCTGTACGGTGTCCTGCCTGCAGCTCGCACGGTACTTGTAAACTTGCACGCAGCCAGCACCGCAGCCTAAGTGTGCCTGGTTGTGCGTACTAAACAATTTTTTCCTGTGCCAGTGCGTAGCTGTACGGTGTCCTGCCTGCAGCTCGCACGGTACTTGTAAACTTGCACGCAGCCAGCACCGCAGCCTAAGTGTGCCTGGTTCTGCGTACTAAACAATTTTTTCCTGTGCCAGTGCGTAGCTGTACGGTGTCCTGCCTGCAGCTCGCACGGTACTTGTAAACTTGCACGCAGCCAGCACCGCAGCCTAAGTGTGCCTGGTTGTGCGTACTAAACAATTTTTTCCTGTGCCAGTGCGTAGCTGTACGGTGTCCTGCCTGCAGCTCGCACGGTACTTGTAAACTTGCACGCAGCCAGCACCGCAGCCTAAGTGTGCCTGGTTCTGCGTACTAAACAATTTTTTCCTGTGCCAGTGCGTAGCTGTACGGTGTCCTGCCTGCAGCTCGCACGGTACCTTCCATCTCTCTAAAAATATCTTAGCCTCTAGTGTGTACCTTTCACGAAATAGTACCTGCTACTTGTTTTACAAGCCACCAGAAATTACAAAATGTCACACAAAAAACCAAATCCCAAAAAAAGTCTTGCTAAGGGACAGGGACGAGGTACAGGCATTGGTAGTCGTGGCCAACTATCCACCAGTTCGGGCAGACAGACGAGGATTGATCGATCGTTCCTCCTGTCTAACTTTCCCCGTCAGGAAAGTAAACGAGTATTGAGGCCGGAAGACGAACAGCATCTAACGTCTTGGCTGGCAGACAAGACCTCAACAACAGGTTCTTGCAGCACTCAAGGTTCCTTGAGCACTGTATCTACTGTTGGTACATACCATGCTGGGTCATCTAATCCACAACCTCTTCACAGTTCCTCAGACCAACAGCAGCCCCATGAAAATGTTGACACAGACATGGGTCACTCAGATGACTTATTTGGTACATATAATCCTTTACATGAATCCGGTTTGCCAGACTCCGTAGTAGATGACATACTTGATGAAGAATTGTCCATTCATGGACAAGTTTTAGAGACACCCCGGCCACATGAACGTGTCTTTCAGCAAAGTCTTAGACCGTCTCAGGAGTTGGAGGATGATGATGAGACAGTGACACACTTGTCATCTGGGGAGCAAAATCTATCTTGTTATCGGGAAGATTTAGAAGAGGAAGGGGTTGATGATGAGACAACTGATCCCACGTGGAATGTTGCGATGCAGAGCCAGCAGAGCAGCACGGAGGAAGAAAGTGTGTATGTCCCACCAACAAAGGCAGCAAGGCCGACTCCTCCCACCAGAACTCAAAGAGTCACCACTGTTGCCCAAAATGTGTCCACTGTGGCTCAAAATTTGTCAACTGGTGGACAAAATGTCTCAAATGTGGGCCTCAGTAATCCCTCAGGGAGTACAGTCAAGCCTAGAGGTCGGTCAGCCACTGTGTGGAAATTTTTTAAAGATGGGCCTTCTCAAGAAAATGTGGTCATCTGTACCATCTGCCATGCAAGGCTCAGCAGAGGCCACGGGAAAGGAAACCAGAGCACCAGCAGTATGCGGAAGCACATGGCTGGTCAGCACCCTATTCAGTGGTCAAAAGTGCAGCCTTCCACAACAGTGTCATCTGACCCAAAGACTGCGACGGTAACTCAGATACGTCCGTCACAATCAAGTGTTGCTGAAGCTGGTCCAGCTCATATGTACTCATCACAAGCAGCGGTTGCAGAGAGACTGAACACGAGTGCAGACAGTTGTCGGTCAGCAACATCGTTACAGTTATCAGTGACACAGCTGTACGAAAGGAAGCAGAAATACCACTCTTCCCACCCATTAGCCAAAAAAATAAATGCCCAGATAGCTAAGTTGTTAGCAGTCGAGATGTTGCCGTTTAGGCTTGTGGGTACAGACTCTTTCCGTGAGCTTTTGGCTGTGGCAGTACCCCAGCTACTCGGTTCCAAGCCGCCACTACTTTTCACGTTGTGCCGTCCCCGCGTTACATGAGCATGTCATTAACAACCTCAAGCGTGCCCTCACCAACGCTGTAACCGGGAAAGTACACCTTACTACGGACACGTGGACAAGCAGTTCAGGACAGGGCCGGTACATCTCGCTCACCGCGCATTGGATCAACGTTGTGGAGAGTGTGCCAAACGATGTTAGTGTTACATCAAACATCCTACCCACGCCACGGATAGCTGGCACAACCTCATTCAGGGTCTCTGCATCATCCTATATGTCCACTACCCCATCTTCCGCTTCCTCGACCAATCCTCAATTGCCCTCAACATCACGGCCAAGTTGGGAGGTTTGCTGCAGTGCTTCAGCAAGACGCCAACAGGCTCTGCTGAAGCTGATCTGTTTAGGTCACACACCGCACACTGCAGTAGAGCTGTTGAAAGGTCTGAAGGAACAGACAGATGAGTGGCTATCCCCACTCCAACTCCAGACCGGTCTCGTGGTGAGCGACAATGGTCGTAACCTAGTGGCTGCACTTAAGCTCGGAAACCTTGTGCACGTCCCTTGCATGGCTCACGTGCTGAATCTGGTAGTGCAGAAATTCCTGCGTACATACCCAGAGCTATGTGACCTACTGGAGAAGGTGCGTCGAGTTTGTGCACATTTTCGTCATTCGTCAACAGCGGTTGGAAAACTTTCATTGCTTCAAAAGCAATTGAATTTGCCCAACCACAGACTCATTTGTGACATGCCGACACGATGGAACTCTACATTCCATATGTTATCGAGGATCAATGAGCAGCAGAGGGCAATATCCGAGTATCAGTTGCAACATGCCCGTCAGACCGGCAGTCAGCCACGACATATTAGTACAATGGAGTGGGTGTGGATCGCTGACACATCTGAGGTTCTTGATAATTTTGACTACTGCACAAAACTGGTGAGCGGTGATCAGTCCATCATCAGTGTCACTATACCCATGCTGTGTCTGCTGAAAGAGTCCCTCATTAATCAGAAAAATGAAGCATTGAGAGCCCAGCAGATGGCTATGGAGCCAGATTTAAACAGCGCAGTACCTAGCCAGCAAAGCCAGTATGACCAGGCAACAATGGCTCCTGAGGAGGAACAGGAGCAAGACGATGAAGAGGATTCATTTTTTGTTGGTGCCGATGTCAACCCAGATGGTACTCAGAACCCCAGCTTTGTGTCTGTCCACCATGGGTGGCCTGGAGAGGAGGAGGCGGAGACAGACTTTGCGGATACAATGGGTATTGAACATCGTTCTGAGGACACTGAAGACATGACTCTATGCAGCTTAGGACACATGGCTGACTTCATGTTGACTTGTCTGCTAGAAGACCCACGAGTGATTAACATATTGCACAACGACCTCTACTGGTTGGCCACCTTTCTGGACCCACGTTATAAAGATAAATTCACCTCACTGCTGTTTCAGTCACCACGTGGCTTGACAATTGACTATTTCAAGAGTGTTCTTGTGGAAAATATGCTTCGAATATCACCGTCAGACAACACTCTGCCCATAGTTAGCAACTCTGTGCAACAGCAGCCTTTGGTCGGGGCACAATCATCCACGCTGTCCAGAAGAGATGCTGGAAAGATGTCCGCAAAGTGGGCTATGTTCAATAAGCCATCGAACCTGCAGCGCCATGTTGCTCCAGTAACCATCTCTCGGAGACAGAAACTTACCAACATGGTACAAGAATACTTAAGTGACAGTACCTGCTTCCTGACTGATGCCGCAGTCCCGTTTAATTACTGGGTCTCCAAGCTCCACACTTGGACCGAGCTCTCGTTGTATGCCTTGGAGGTGCTGGCATGCCCTGCAGCTAGTGTGACATCAGAGCGGGTTTTCAGTGCCGCTGGGGGTATCATAACTGATACCAGGACACGTCTTACTCCAGAGAATGCAGACAGGCTTACTCTAATTAAGTTTAATAGGAACTGGATTTCACAAGACTTCTTGAGCCCTGAAGACGACAGTACTCAGAGCTGAAGTGCCACGTTCATCATCAATATGATATAATTAATCATTGTATTATATTGTGTCTTTTTGGTACAAGCAGTATGTCCAAGACCAGTAACGATTTGCGTAACCATGTTCCTGCAACCTGGTAATGAGGCTGCTTCATCTTAAACCAACACTACACCTTAACTTCGGTTTCATTAACCATCACAACACCTTTTCACAAGGAATCAACCTTTATTTTCTGTTAGCAAACATTTAACAGCCCCTTGGGCTAATTTTTGGAAACACCCAGCCTAACAAGCTGATCATGGCCCTTAGGCCTGCATTTACACTAAAAATGCAAAACAGCCCCTTGGGCTAATTTTTGGAAACACCCAGCTTAACAAGCTGATCATGGCCCTTAGGCCTGCATTTATACCCAAAAAGCAAAACAGCCCCTTGGGATAATTTTTTGAAACACCCAGCCTAACAAGCTGAACATGGCCATTAGGCCTGCATTTATACCCAAAATGCAAAACAGCCCCTTGGGCTAATTTTTGGAAACACCCAGCCTAACAAGCTGAACATGGCCATTAGGCCTGCATTTATACCCAAAATGCAAAACAGCCCCTTGGGCTAATTTTTGGAAACACCCAGCCTAACAAGCTGAACATGGGCATTAGGCCTGCATTTATACCCAAAATGCAAAACAGCCCCTTGGGCTAATTTTTGGAAACACCCAGCCTAAGAGGCTTATCATGGCCCTTAGGCCTGCATTTACACTTAAAATGCCAAACAGCCCCTTGGGCTAATTTTTGGAAACACCCAGCCTAACAAGCTGAACATGGCCATTAGGCCTGCATTTATACCCAAAATGCAAAACAGCCCCTTGGGCTAATTTTTGGAAACACCCAGCCTAAGAGGCTTATCATGGCCCTTAGGCCTGCATTTACACTAAAAATGCCAAACAGCCCCTTGGGCTAATTTTTGGAAACACCCAGCCTAACAAGCTGAACATGGCCATTAGGCCTGCATTTATACCCAAAATGCAAAACAGCCCCTTGGGCTAATTTTTCCAGGCACCAAGCCTATGCCTCCATCGTGGGCATTGCATGTACTATGCTCCTAGTACAAGCAATTCTATTGTATGGGCCAAGCACCCTGCTTTCTGAAAAAAATGTATATGAAGCCCCTTCAGCTAATTTTTTTAGGCAACAAGCCTATGCTTGCATCGTGGGCATTGCTTGGACTATCATCCTGCTGGAGCCTGGAGAAAGGTCCCACTGTACGCTCTGTAGAAAACGCGTAGACGCGATGTGTAGCAGGTAGATGTCCCAGCCTCTCACATGTGTGTTCCTAGTCTTGTTGCCATAGCGAGGCATTAAGTAACCCCCCAAACACAGGCACTGTTTATTTGTCAGCAACATTTGTCTGTGGAGTCATGATTTTACACTTAGTAACCAAGGTGACTTCATGCTCCATGCGGTCCGTAAAGTACTTGCTAATGATGCTCTCTCTCCCCTGTCCTCCACGCCAAATGTCTCGGGGTAATCCTTGACTCATCCCTCTCCTTCAAGCCCCACCTCTAGTTCCTAACCAAGTCCCTGTCACTCCAACTCAAAAATATTTCAAGAATTTGCTCGTTACTCAACCCTGACACAGCTAAAACACTCATTAATGCCCTCATCATCTCACGCCTTGACTACTGGAACCTCCTTCGCACAGGCCTCCCTGCCAACTCTCTTGCACCTCTCCAATGTATACTAAACTCTGCTGCCCGACTAATCCATCTGTCCTCACGCTACTCACCTGTCTACACCCACTGCCAAGCCCTTCACTGGGTCCCCGCCCCACAGAGAGCTCACTTTAAAACACTCATCATGACATTCAAAGCCTTACACAACCTATCCCCACCATACATCTCCGACATGATCTCCCGATACCATCCCTCACGCTACCTGCGTTCATCCAAAGAACTTCTCCGACACTCCCCCCTCATCTCCTCTTCCCACAACCGCATACAGGATTTCTCCCGGGCATCAACCATGCTCTGTAACTCGCTGCCCCACCTCATCACTCACTCGCCTACCCTGGGAACCTTCAAGAAACACCTAAAGACTCACCTCTTCCGACAGGCCTACAACCTGCCATGACAACCCGCTACACGCCCCACGACCGACACCTTCCCCACCCTATTGTATCCCCACCCACCCCTCGTTGAATGTGAGCCCACGCGTACAGGGTCCTCTCCTGTTGTACCTCTATGACCTTATTGTCTATGTTTATTGTACTTCTCCTTGTGTACCTTATCCTCATGTAAAGCGCCATGGAACCTATCGGTGCTATATAAATAAATAATAATTATAATGATGATGACTTTAAGCCCACCCACAAAACAACCTACACATCCTTTCCCTGAAAAAAGACAGACACAAAGCAGTTTTTGTAAACTGGGTATTATTCCGCCATAATGGTAAAAATGTCAGAATTTTTTTTTTTTTTTTTTTTTTTTTTTTGGTACAACTTTGTAAACAGGAAAATATAAGAAATAATAACAATGAAATTGTGCAATGCACATGAACACAAACTAAAAAAAAAAAAAAAAAGGGGTCTACAGCTGCTGGTAGGTTGCCGCATCCTCCGGCCTTGCCAGTAAAGTGACACCATCACCCTGGTCCTGCAAGAGGTCAAGGGCCCCATGAATGGCCTCCGGCAACCCTTGAGGGTGGATCCTCTGGGCCGGTGTGGGGAAAAATGGTAGGTCCCTGTTAGGTGGCCATTGTGGAATGGTAGGTACAGGCCTCTGTGGTGGCACATGGCTGTCCCGGGGTGTGGGCCTGTCTAGTAGGTTGAAGTGTCTGAGTTGCCACCCCTCCAAAAAATTGAAAACCTCACCTGGGTGGTTTGGTGGGCGACTGGCGTCAAGCACAATCTGTAATGCTGACCTTGCCCGCAGTAGCCTGTGAAATGGAATTTCATCCAGGAATGGTATCAGACTGTGGGCAAAGTCAGCATTACTTTGTGCACGCCGTCTATTAGGTGACCCCGGGATCAGACCATGGCTGGTGTGAGGTGGGCATCCAGGTTCCTCCTCTTGCGGCCGGACATGCCCCAAAGCTGGGGTTGGTGCTGGTGGCGGCGGTGGTGGTGTTGGTGCTGGTGGCGGCGGTGGTGGTGTTGGTTCTGGTGGCGGCGGTGGTGGTGTTGCTGCTGCTGGTGGCGGCGGTGGTGCGGTGCTGGTGGCGGCGGTGGTGTTGTTGCTGCTGCTGGTGGCGGCGGTGGTGGTGGTGCTGGTGCTGGTGGCGGCGGTGGTGGTGGTGTTGGTGGTGCTGGTGGCGGCGGCGGTGGTGGTGGCGCCGGCCGTGGTGGTGGTGGTGGGTGTTCTCCACGCCGCCTTCTGTTTGGCGGTGGAGGGTTCACAGCACGCCGCCCTCTGTAGTAAGCTTCTCTGTGGGTAAAGTAAAAAAAAATTTGGTGAATGCATTGCATTTGGAAACAAAAACATAGGTCAAACATTAAGTTGCACGCTTTTTAGACTCTGTGTATCTGTGTATTATTAATCAGATATTTGTTATTATTATGAAAGAATAACCAACTGTACATAACATAAAGGAATACGTGACTTTCTTTGCTAATTCCATACTAATACATAATTTTTCACCCCCTGATTAACACCCACCCCCCCCCCATCCCATCTAATCTAGACGATCAATAACACCAATGGTTCACATGAAAAAAAAAAAGTCCCCCTGACTTCACTTTTTACTTGACATACTTAATTCACAAAACTTTTAGCTTATATCATCTATATAAAGCAGGGAAGGGGTTGAAAGGTATACAATATATATATATATAATCTATTTATATAATCGGGAGTTTGAAATTCCGGCACTGTAGCCTAATCCCAAACTCCTTAGCGTCACTGCGAGCGGAGACGGTATGCGCCTTCGCGAGCCGCAGACGCTTAACTCACACAGCCGCTATAGCGTTTTCTCTAGCGGCCTCGCGCCCTCCGCTCACAGCAAGACCTGCGCCCCTCACAGCGCCCAATCCGCCCCGGCATGCTGGCATTTGTACTTCCCCCGTCTGTGCACCCACAGGTCTTAGCAGATCACTGATGCTGACAGCGGGGGGGGGACAACACAGACAATCAAATCAGGAGGAGGTCAGTGTCAGGAGGAGATGACAGACGCCCGCCGGGGCCTGTGACACTGCAGAGGTCACAGCGGGGCTGTGTGTGCGGACAACGGGGAGGCCGGGGGCTACGGACGTACCGGACACGTCCTCTGCTCCTGGAGATGTGCCGCGGTTCCGCGCTCGCAGCGTATCTGACGCTGGAGCCGCGCTCACCACGCCCACACCACGCCCTCTGCCAAACAACCCACACCTCTCACTAACCTCCTGCAGCTAACCACACCCCATGTTTACCTTTGCCATGATGTCATTTAGCTGCGGCCGCTATCTTTAATAAGGTCAGAAATGATGGCAGTAATCGGATCTCTGCTCCCTCTAGCACGCCCCAACACTGTAGCACCATCTATTAACCCTATTCTCATCACCTATATACTCTGCTACCCACAGACCCGCCTGTATACTCTGCTACCCACAGACCCGCCTGTATACTCTGCTACCCACAGACCCGCCTGTATACTCTGCTACCCACAGAGCCGTCTTTATACTCTGCTACCTCAGACCCGCCTGTATACTCTGCTACCCACAGACCCGCCTGTATACTCTGCTACCTCAGACCCGCCTGTATACTCTGCTACCCACAGAGCCACGTGTATACTCTGCTACTCACAGAGCCGTCTTTATACTCTGCTACCTCAGACCCGCCTGTATACTCTGCTACCCACAGACCCGCCTGTATACTCTGCTACCTCAGACCCGCCTGTATACTCTGCTACCCACAGACCCGCCTGTATACTCTGCTACCCACAGACCCGCCTGTATACTCTGCTACCCACAGAGCCACGTGTATACTCTGCTACTCACAGAGCCGTCTTTATACTCTGCTACCTCAGACCCGCCTGTATACTCTGCTACCCACAGACCCGCCTGTATACTCTGCTACCCACAGACCCGCCTGTATACTCTGCTACCCACAGAGCCGTCTTTATACTCTGCTACCTCAGACCCGCCTGTATACTCTGCTACCCACAGACCCGCCTGTATACTCTGCTACCTCAGACCCGCCTGTATACTCTGCTACCCACAGACCCGCCTGTATACTCTGCTACCCACAGACCCGCCTGTATACTCTGCTACCCACAGAGCCGTCTTTATACTCTGCTACCTCAGACCCGCCTGTATACTCTGCTACCCACAGACCCGCCTGTATACTCTGCTACCTCAGACCCGCCTGTATACTCTGCTACCCACAGAGCCACGTGTATACTCTGCTACTCACAGAGCCGTCTTTATACTCTGCTACCTCAGACCCGCCTGTATACTCTGCTACCCACAGACCCGCCTGTATACTCTGCTACCCACAGACCCGCCTGTATACTCTGCTACCCACAGAGCCGCCTGTATACTCTGCTACCCACAGAGCCGTCTTTATACTCTGCTACCTCAGACCCGCCTGTATACTCTGCTACCCACAGACCCGCCTGTATACTCTGCTACCTCAGACCCGCCTGTATACTCTGCTACCCACAGAGCCAAAATGGAAACTAATGTATATATTTATAAATAATACTAAATGTACACAACAGTGCTGCAGATACATACCTTGGCATAGCGGCCACCGGGTGAAGGAAGGACAGCCGGTCATAAAAGTGGTAGTGGTTGAGCAATGGAGCGGCTCCCGGTTGTCTCTCTGAGTACTGCCGGTACTGCTTTTTATGCTGGTCCCGGCAGCTCCTCCACCGTTTTTTAAGATGGTCAACTGTGAAATGATTTGAAACCGGCTTTAGAGATGTGTAATATTTGAAAAAACAAAAGTATGTGTACAAATCAACAATAACATTTTATTCATTTTGTGTGTGTAATGTGTATACAAGGCACAGTGACACGACAGTGTGGAACATCATCAACAGCATTACGGACATTGAGCTCACGTGGCCACAATCACAAATGAGGCAGGACACATGTCAACGCATAGAGAATGTAATAGTGCGGGCACCAGACTCTGGTCATTAGTGGTATTTATATACACCCAACCCCTTGGCCGAAAGAGCCAGGAGGATAAGACATTAAACTCATTGTACTGTTGTGACCCCATCCAAATATAGGCAACTATGCGGTGGAGCATGATAACACATTCAGGGTCCTGTATACCCTGCTATGGGGGCCCTGTATTCCCACTGCTGGGGGCCCTGTAAACCCACTGGGCCACTGTCTACCCACTGCTGGGGGCCCTGTATACCCACTGCTGGGGGGGCCTGTACACACACTGAGGGCCCTGTATACAGGGACTGACTGGCACCCTACAGTTTGGGTCGCAACCCTCCCTCACTGGCCCGACACAGGTGAGGACGGGGGGTGGGGGGGGGTGATGACTGGCGGCCGCCTCACAGTCACCGCAGCTCCCGCATTATCCTATGGCTCGCTCCCAGCCGCAGCCTCGCGCTCCTCACAGCCGCTCGCTAACAGTCGCAGCCGCACGCCACTCACAGACGCTCACTCCCGGACGCAGCCGCGTGCTGATGACGTCATCGCGCGGCCAGGAGCTTCCGTTTCCGCCTGCTGCTTCAGGGACATGCGGATTATTCATGCTCCTGCAGCCGCATGACCCGTGGCACCTGGGCCAGTCCGCCCCTGCCTGTATACGACAATATGGGGGCATGTATACCCAGCTGGGGGCCTGTATACTCTGCAGGGGGAGGTGTATACTCTGCTGGGGGGCTGTCTACCAGTGATAGCCGCTGTATACCAGGATGGCGGTGAATATGTTTTCATAGTTTTTCGGGGCAAAAATAGGGGGGTCGGCTTATACACGGGTCGGCTTATACACGAGTATATATACAGTAAATGCAATATATAACGTGTGAACTCATTTAACTTACTTAGATTGCTCTGTTCCTCATGGTCACTCCGATGGAACGCAGGGAACATCTCTTGGGCGATCTCTCTCCAGGCTGTATTAATAAGGGTCGTATCCCCATACTCAGGATCTGTAGGGAGCCATAGAAATGGACGAGCCTCCACAAGTGCAATAAGACGCAGCGTGTTCACCATGCCACGTCCTGCTGCCATGATTGCACTGATGAATGGATCGCTCTGTGTGTGCGCCTGTCAGCGCGACTCGCTTCCTGTTTCCTTAAACCATAGTGTGTGCTGGAGAATCCCTTCCCTCGCATCATCGGCTACAAGCCTCAAAATAAGAGAAAAACCAGCGAGTTTGGACTCGCACACTTTCAGAGACACATCAGCGAGTTGTAAATGTCATTATTCGCTATTACTCGGGTCCCTATTCATTAACATTGGACTCGCTGGACTCGCAACGAGTCCCGAGTCCTTGACTCGGACTCGTTGGGGTCTTGCGATTCCGAGTCTTTTCGGACTCGCTCATCCCTAGTAGTATATA